>CM039515.1:31501294-31539573 GCA_022432975.1 Begonia masoniana | reverse complement strand
GATGCACCAGAAAAGCAACAAAGAAACTCTATCAGCAAACCAAACAAGATTTTGACACATTTTAGACACTAATCAGAAACAAAAATTTGACACACTTGCTGACCACAAAAATTAAACTTAAACAAGCCTACTAAGCAACAAACAGAAACGACACAATCAGTACAATGGTGCACTAAAACAGAACACAAACAACATAAAAAATGGAACACATCAAAACATGTTTTTCACTTGATAAACATTCTGAAAATTAAAAGATACGACCATGGTTAGTTCATGCTATCTAATCAGAATCACGAGTTTAAGATGGCAAAAATATATCAGTTAATGACAGCAAAGGAAACCAGAGAAAACAGTAGATTCAAACACTAAGACACAACCAAAATCACATGATTAATGACTTGAAATTTAAAACAGAATGCTCTCAGTCGACAGGTCTGAAGAGTCTCCCGAAAAAATTCAAAAATCATGCTGGAAATTAAACAAGAACTGGAACGAGTTAACAGAAACAAAAAAACAATCGAACAGAGCATGAAAAATGCATGGAACAGATCAGCAAAAGCAGAACAAATGGCATTCTTATTATGCATGCTGGTGGAGGAAACAAGAGTGATCATGCAACATTTAAAACACGAAAACAATACAACAGAAAAACACAGACAAAAACAAAACAAAACATGATGGAAAATAGAACCGAACTAAACAACCAAAACAGAACATTAACATGCTTGTTCAACTAAGACAACAGAAACAACTCACAAGACATAACACGACAGTCAGCGGAGACAGAACACACAATACAGGGGAACAAAACCAGAACTGTAGCAACCCTTACCCGTATCCTAATTTTTACCGTATTATTTTTTTTATCCTTACATTTATAAACTTAAATGGCGTTCGCGCGGAATTAAAACTTTTTAAACCAAAATCAAAATCGGAATTAAAACGTTGAAGTTCATTTTAGAAAATCACTTAAAACGAATCTTAAAAAAATTAGTTTAATAGAGGGGAGTTCGGATTGCAACTTGGGTGTTGTTAGGAGTCCTTGAACGATAATCAACCCAAATGACATCGAGAAGTTGGAATTATTTCGAGGATTGAGGATAAGAGACCATCTTTAGTAGAAACCAATTAATAAGTGGGAGAGAGTTTAATGTTTTGGGTGACTAAATGCAAACCAACACGTGCTCGGGACGTTAAGTGTGAAGTACACAGTTAGAGGTCGTCTGGTTAAGAATTAGAGATTTGGTAAGATTTAATGCGTGAACTAAAAAAATGAGGACTACGATTAGGAAGTTAATGTAGGAATTTGGTTGGTGTGTATCCCGATTGCGAACAGGATCGAGGGAATTGCGTTGAGGTATGGGTTGCAGCCCAGAAATTGGATGAAATTGTAGGCATTCAATTTGACTGGCGTTAGGAAGCTTAGGTATAGCTCTGACCTAAAGGGACAGCGGAAGAAAGACGTCGATAAAGAGTGAATTTCGAAGTTAGTATTATTAAGAGATTTAATCTGCGAGTGTTTAAGTGAAAGTCGAAAGTTAGTACATGCGCAAGTGTTAAAGTGACAAATATGTTGTCGGGTTAAGTGATTGAGATTTGAGAATTTGGATTACGCTTAGTACGTGAGAGAGGACGTGTACGATCGAATTGAAAGTAGAAATTACGAAGTTAGGGCCAATGTTGGAGAATATAGTAGGGTTTTGGTTTAGAACCACGAAGAAGGACCGTAAGTACAGATGATTAACCGAAGTAAAATGCCATAAGACAAGAGACGTTAATATCAAGGACTATAAGCTATGGCAAATTTTGAGGACAAAATTTAAAATAAGGTGGGTGGAATGTAATACCCGGCTTTACGAGATATTAATATTTTAATATATGATGACATTTTTGTAAATATGTCAAATCAAATCCATTTTGCAAAAAGAAAGCTTTATTGCGATCCTAACGGTTAATAGGGATTTTAAAGAAATTATGAGAATTTTTGGAGTTTATACGCTTAATTCCGAGTAATTACGTTTCTCGTAACATAAATGACGTTTTAGTAAAAATAGTAAACGAGGTCCGTTTTGCGAACGAACAGTTTTAATAAATCTCAAATAATAAGTTGGACTGATTGGCAAAATAAGGAGATTTGGAGAAACCCAATCGCTAGCCAATTAACGAAACAAAGAACGAAACTAATATAAAATCAAAGGAAGGGCGAAACGGTAATTTGCCAAATCAAATTTGTAAAATAAAACAAACTGTCCTATTTCCTCATTTCTTCTCTGCCTTCGCGATTTACAGAGAGCATTTTCTCTCTTTCTCTCTCGGCTCTCCCTCACTGCCGTCGACGTTCTCTCCACGCCGGCGACCGGTTCCTCCTCCGTTCTTCGCAATTTCTTCCTCATTCCCGACCCTAGGTATGAATCTACGATCTTAGAGTGTTTATTTCAATTTTTACGGAGTTTGAACAAATAGGGTTTCGTTTAGGGTTTCGTCAAAAATGCGAATTAGGGTTCAAAATCGATAGGTTGTCGTAGTTTATGGACGTATTAAACGTATGAGACGTTATTGGATGAATTTATACCGATTGGTGTGAAATGTTAAAATTGGAGAATTTAGGAATTTTTGGAAAAACTCGTAATTGGGATTTGAGGTGCCGAGCGTGTAATTGCTCGATGGAATAGCTCGATGAATTGGATTAAAGCTTTAGGAAATTTCTTAGTTAAGGATTTTGTTAGTTTTAGACATTAAATTGTTTTAAGCTCGTTTTAACGATACTTTGGTGAAACTGCTTAGGTGAACAACGCTCGTGGATGGAGCTTGAGCTGCAACGGATACGAGGTAAGTTCTCGTGATCTTCTCTGGCCAATTGGCCTACACCGTACGTCGAAGTCGTCTCGAGGAGTTTTGGTGACGCGTTTGTTTAAATTGTTTTGGTTGGGTAGTTAGGTTAGTCGTTTATAGGTTATGTTTGTTTATCGTCTTGATGGTACACATGCTGGTTGTTTACTTTATGCATTTGACTGCTCATGCATCACGTCTGTTAAAGCATGTGTTTAAGAGAACGAAATGAATCTACGTAATCTGTTATCTGGTCACGGCGAGGTGGTTTAGCCCTCGGTGACATTCTGTCTGCGACCTAATTAAAAAGTAAAATGAACCAACAAATGAAATGAATCTACATAATCTGTTATCTGGTCACGGCGAGGTGGTTTAGATCTCGGTGACATTCTATCTGCGACCTAATTAAAAAGTAAAATGAACCAACAAAATCTACGCAATTTGTTATCTGGTCACGGCGAGGTGGGTTTAGGCCTCGGTGACAATCTGTCTGCGACGAAATGAATCTGAATCTGTTATCTGCATGTTTTATGAATGACATACGCACTGCACGCATCTGCACGCATCTGCATTTACGAGACTTGCTGAGATTTTTATCTCATAGTTTGTTTGTATGGTGTAGGTGACCTCTACACAGGTGAGGACGAGATCCCTCCACCCGAGGCATGAGCAGTTGAAGAAAGATGGCCCGTGGGAGTGTGCTGGGCAGTCGGTGCTTAACCTGACCCGTGGGGATGTAGGTATATGTTTTGGGGACACAATATGAAATTGTATAGCTGAACATATTAGGATGTTTGAATCTGGTAGTGGATAGGTTTATGTTTGGTGTTTTAAACTTGTTGGAAACCTGTTTTATAAACTGTTTGGTGAATTTAAATAGGTGTAAATGCTCGGTTTTTAAACAGATCCACGAAGTTTGTTTTCACGAAAGTTTATTATGTTTTAAACACGCTTTAAAATATGTTTTAGGTCGTTTAATTGATGGTTGATAAACGAGAGACAAATAACGTTATTTTAGAGTTTAAGGGAGTAAAGTGTAGAAGAGGATATGTGCAGGGGAGGTGAAATGAAAGAGGAAAGCTCTCTGGAATTCTCGAATTCCAGAGAGCATGTTAAGACAAAAAGGGAAGAGAAGAAAGCAGGGATCGGGGAAGTGAAGGAAGCAGAGATCGCCCATGTGGGCGATCGATCGCTGTGATGGGCAGCGATCGATCGCCGTGATCGATTCGCTGTGACACGATCGATCCCCGTGATCGATCGCTGCTGCAGCGATCGATCGCCGAGATCGATCGCTGATGCAGAGATCGATTGCTGCTTCTTTTCCGCGGGCACTTGACGATTTTGCCCTCCCATGTATAGCCAATGATTTTTAATAAATCTAAGCTTTATATTAATTGTTTTAAGTTTTATTAAACTGATTTTTTTAAGATTCGTTTTAAGTGATTTTTTAAAATGAACTTCAACGTTTTAATTCTGATTCTGATTCCGGTTTAAAAAGTTTTAATTCCGCACGAACTCCATTTAAGTTTATAAATGTAAGGGTAAAAAAAAATACGGTAAAAATTAGGATACGGGTAAGGGTCACTACAAGAACATAACAGTAAACATTCAGCAAATATAAACTCTTTGCTCTCGGTCAACATGTCCGAAGAGTCTCCCAAAATCAGTTCAGAATATGCTGAAATAAAATACAACAAAAATAAAATAAAACAGAAATAAAACACAGACAAACATACTAGAACAGAGGAGAGAAAAACAAGGGCAAACAGAGTGCATTAGGCCAAGAGCAACCACATGCTCTGATACCAAATGATGGGGATCTGAGTGCCCTTCGAGACACTCTGATTCTCATCTGTAAATACCTCTGAGGAAGTTCGTTGAAGGAAAGGGAATCCCAGTCGATCCAAGAGTGATCGATTGTCAGCAAAAATGCTCCTCGCGGCCGAAGAGGCGATTCAGCGAAGGACGAAAATTGCCCTATTCTTTCGGTGCTTCTTCCTCACAGAAGAAGCCTCTGTTGGCGTCTTCTCAATAGCCGTTCGGTTGAGTGTTGGTGCTCTTTCAACATTTTTTCCATTTGGGTAAGTTTCCATTCCATGTTTCGTTCTGTTCTGAGTATGTTTGGGAGACTCTTCGGGCCTGTTGATTGAGAGCGCTTGTTTGCTGAATTTCTCTGTGATTTCTTTGTTTTTCTCTTTTCTGTTGAGTTTTTTTCCACTGCCAACTTGTTTGTTGTTTTGTGTCTTGTTTTGGTTGTCAATTGAATCACGAAGGGATATGATCTGGACCCCAAACCGTAACACTAGCTATGCAAAGTTCTTGAAGGATATATTAACTCACAAACGCAAGATAGAAGAACGATTGCTTTAACTTAGGATTGTAGTGCTATTATTCATCGAAAGCTTCCACAAAAGCTGAAAGATCTGGGAAGTTTTACCGTCCCATGTGAAATTAGGGAGTGTATTTTTGACTGCGTACTGTGTGATTTAGGTGCTAGTATCAATTTAATGCCACTGTCCATATTTCAGAAGCTTGGTCTTGATGAAGCAAAGCCCACGAGAGTGATTCTACAAATGACTGATCGATCTATCAAGCATCCGCGTGGAGTGATTGAGGATGTACTTGTCAAAGTCGACAAGTTTATTTTTCCTGCTGACTTCATGGTCCTTGATATGGTGGAAGATCGTGACATCCCTATTATTTTAGGCCAACCGTTCGTAGTGACAGGAGGAGCGTTAATTGATGTTCAAAGAGGTGAACTTAAATTGCGATTGCAAGATGAAGAGTTGACATTTAATGTGTTCAATTCAATGAAGTACCCAAAGCAAGTGATGATGTGTTTCGGGTGAAAGTCCTTGACACTGTAATAAAGAAAGCCTCACTTCAACCACGCGACTCTCTTGAGATAAGTCTACTAAATCAAGATCTTTTTTTATATGATAACTCGGATGCGAAAGAGTATGCTTTGTGGATGGATTCATTTGAGCCAAATCAGAGGAAGTATTTTGAAAGTTTGGGAGAATCGCCATTATGGGTTCTATCATCGATTGAGAGCCCGTCTGTAACACCCGGTTTTACTGGTTTTTCAATTTCGCGCGCAATGGTATTTTCTATAAATAATCGAAATATGTCCGTTTTGCGAATCGAGAGTTTTAATGGAATCCACATAATTAATATGAATTTTAGAGGGATTATGGGAATTTAAGAAGATCAAACCGAAATATAATGCTTAAGTTTTTTGTTTTGACCTTATAGCGATTTAATTCGTAGAAATAGCAAATTATGTTCGTTTGGCGAACAGAAAGTTCTATTAGAGCTCTAGAAATAAATGAGAATTATTGGAGAAATAAAGAAATTTGGAGAAAACGAATCGAGAGACAAACAATGAGGTAAATAGGGAATCTAATGGAGGGGCAAACTTGTCATTTGACAAGTCAAGGTTAATTAAATACACAAACTGTGACGACCCTAATACTGTACCCGTATTTCCAGTACTATTTTTACTTTTTTTTTTCAAATACTCTAAATAAACTCTAAGCGGAAACTAAACCGAAATCGAATCATAACTTTTAAAACAATTTAAAACTTTAAAACTATTTAATTAAAACTTAATTTAATTAAATTAAAAACAACTTAAATAATAAATAAAAATAAGGAGGCGATTATTCGCTGGGCGAATAATCGCCCCTAAGGCGATTGCTCGCCACAGCTAGTGGCGAGCAATCGCCACTCCCTCTGGATTTTTCCAGAGGGAGGTGATTCAATCGCCAGGGTTGGCGACTATTCGCCAACCCCTCTGCCCCTGCTTCCTATCCTTCGTTTCTTTCCTTTAATTTCTTCATCCCACATAAGTACAATCATATCAAATAACACTCACTATAATTTTCATTCTTTTCACACTTAACCATTCACCTAATAACGACCCGAAATACATTCTAAAACTAAGAACATTTTCATAAAAACTAACTACATGGGTACGTTTAAAACCTCAACAAATCCTCCTGTTTCAAATCACCACGCAGTTCCAAAATACATTTAATGAAAGACTTTTCAAACCATTATAAAACAGTTTCCAAAACATCGACATATACGTAAATACCTATCAACTATCCAGAATCAAACAACCTAAAGTACTTCTATACAACATCAGCCCAAAAGTCCCAAACCCTCAAAATCTATACCTACTGTCCCTACGGGTCAGGTAAGCCTCGACTGCGCCAGCACACCACCGCAGCCATCCTCCGTCAACTGGACTCAAGCCTCAGGAGGAGGAATCTCGTCCTCACCTTTATCCTCGAAGTCTAGATCACCTACACCATACAATACACTATGAGATAAAAATCTCAGTAAGCTCTAGTAAATGTAACTATATGCTATGCGTGTGAGTTCAGAAATCATGCAGCATTTTCTTTACTTTACTCTGTGGGTGTCACCGAGATCTCAACCTCCTAACCGGAGAGAGCACATCCTGCGGTCGGACTACTCTTTCCAGCTAGAAGAGGGGGGTACACGCTTACAACACGTACAGCCGTGCCTGAGCCCCATCTCGCATAACCTGTAAACTGTATGCCTTTCGGCCTGTATGCCTTTCGGCCCATTTTAACTGTATGCCTTACGGCCCATTCTATTCTTTACATTATCTTTAAAACATTTTGCAGAAATTCATTTTCATGCTTTTCTTTAAAACACGTGATGCATGAACAGTTCATAACAGAATTTAAACACTCAGCATACATACCATCAAGACTGTAAAACAAAATCTATAAAACAATTAAACATAACTACCCAACCAAAACATTATAAACTAGTGCGTCACCAAACTCCTCGAAGCGACATTTGACGTATGGTGTAAGCCAATCGGCCAGAGAAGAATCACGAGAACTTACCTCGTGTCCAAAGCAGCTCAAGCTCCGTCCACGAGCACTGTTTTACCTAAGAAATTCACAACGTTTATCGTTAAAACGAGTTTAAACTTCTAAACGTCCAAATCAACAAAACCTTAACTAAAGAATTTCCTAAAGCTATAATTCGATTCGTTGCACTATTTTACTGAGCAATTTACGCTTGGCACCTGAAAAATCCAAATTACGAGTTTATCCAAAAATCCCGAATTTTACGATTTCTAACATTTTTCACGAATCGTTCTAACTTCGTCCTATAACGTTCAATACGTCATTTATATCGTCAATCATAATCAAACTATTAATTTCGGACCCTAAATCGACATTTTTATCGAAACCCTAAACGAAACCCTAATAGATTAAACTCCGAAAAACTCAAAATAAAAGCTCTAAGATTGTAGGTTCATACCTAGAACATCGATTGGAGGAGAAATCACGAAGAAAACGAAGCGAACGGAGCACGAATCGGCGTCGGATTTGGAGAAATCGTCGGCGGCCAGTGAAGGAGTCGAGAGAGAAATTAGGTTCTGTGATTTTGTGATTTTCGTTAACTGAGAGAGGAGAAGAGAGATTTAAGTTTTTAATTAAAATTTCCTTTGCAATTTACTATTTTGCCCTTATCACTTAATTCTATTTGTTTCGTCATTCGGTTCGTTAATCGTCTAGCTATTAGGTTTCACCAAATCTCCTTATTTCACCAATACGTCCAACTTATCATTTGGGATTTAATAAAACCGTCCGTTTGCAATTCGGACCTCGTTTACTATTTTTACGAGAACGTCTTTTATATTACGAGAAGTGTATTTACTCGGAATATAGTGTTTAATCTCCGAAAATTCCCATAATTTCCTTAAAATTCCTATTAATCGTTAGGATCGTAATAACGCTTTCTTTTCGTGAAACGGACCTGATTTGTCATATTTACCAAAAATGCCATTATATAATAAAATATGAATATAATATATTAAATCCAAAAATCCGTACAAGCCGGATATTACACAAACCCTTTCTTCTTCCCCACACTTAACGTTTTTTTTTCCAAATTTTTCCTCCCACGGCGATTTTGCTTCTCTTCCACGATTCTCCACCATCTTCATCGATTCCTCCTCCAGCCTTCAAGGTTCCTTTAAGATTTCTTCTCCCCTCGCGATTCTTGGTAAGAATTTATAGTTTTTCGGCCGTCATTCTCGATTTCTAGCATTGTAAGTTGTTAGGGTTTTGTTGGATTTCGTTGAAAACAACCGGGTTAGGTTAGGAATGGTTAGTTATTGCTTTATTGGTGATTATTAAACGTTATTAGGTGAAACATTCGAGTGTATTTTGCATTTGATTGAAAAGTCGGGTATGGAGCTTTGGAAAACCTTCATTAATGGAGGATTGTTGTTCGTGAGCATAAGTTGCTCGATGAAATGCCCGAGACAGAGAGTTATTAAAGTTTTAGGAAATTTCCTTTAGTTAGGAGTTTTGTAAATTTTTGAGATTTTATGTTTAAGCTCGGTTTTAACAAAGGACGCTATGAATTGATTTAGGTGATCAAGCTCGAGACGAGGAGCTCGGTGTGCACGGGACGAGAGGTAAGTTTTCATGATTTACTTGGCTGATTTGGCCTACACCATAAGAAATTGTGTTGAGGATTGTTTGGTGCATTGTTTGTTTAATTGCTTTGGTTGTTTAATTGCTTTGGTTGGGTAGTTAGGATTCAGTTATTTTATAGGTTAAGTATTATGATGTTTTGATGGTAATTGTAAGGTTTTGATGGTATGCTCATCATGTATTCTTTATTGTTCATTGAATTGTTCATGCATCACGGTTTGTAAAACGTCATGAAAATGAATTTTGCATCGTTTTTATGAAAAAGGAAATACATGTAAAGGCAAGTAAAGTATCACAGTAAACAACCATGACATGTGGTTATCGGGGATGAGGTTCAGACCCGACGTTCCATGGTGAGCAGGTTTTCCTCCCTTCAGATGGTGTGGGCTGTCTAACTGCTTGATGTGCCCTATCCATTTGTCGATCATTTTCGATAATCATAGACTGACACGTACTGATAAAAGAAATGACATGGACGGCTTTCATTGCATACATGATCATGCATATGCATTTACGTAGAACTTGCTGAGATTTTTATTTCATAGGTGTCTTTATGGTGTAGGTGACTACGAGCAAGGTGAGGACGATGTCTCTCCACCTGACGAGCCTGCAGCTTGAAGGAGGATGTTCATTGGAGTGATCGGCATTGTCGATGCGCACACGACCCATGGGAGCTAAAGGTTGTGTATTTTGACTTACTTTGGGTTGAAATGAGCGGATGGGTGATAATATATGATGAAATGTATAGAAATTCATATTAGGGTTCTTGGTATCTGAATAGGTTATAAACCGTGGTTTTGATGTTTTTGATAGCTTCCGCTATGTATGGACGGTTGTTGATGAAATAGATAGGATATTGATGTTTGATGTGTATTTGGATGAATATTGATGATTGTAGATATTTTGATGAAATAGAATGAATTTTGGATGAGTTTTGATGTTCTGAAAGTAGGTTTATGGTTTCGAGTGGAAATTGAAGTTTCGTGTCGGGATTTGATGAGATTGAATGTTCGGTTTATGGATGGTGATGGAATTGATATTGAATAGGTAGAGTTGGTTAAGTTTGGAGGTGATTGGAGGTGTTGATTAGGTAAAAAAATGTAAAAATTACCTTTGCAGGGGTAGACCTGTGCCTGCAGGGGTAGACACCTTGCCAGGAAAGGGGTCGACCGCTATTGCAAGGTGTCGACCGAACTTACAAAGGAATGCAACCCGAGAGCAAAACTATTTTTGAAGTGTCAACCACTTAGACCAGGGGTCGACCGCTATTGCAAGGTGTCGACTGAACTTACAAAGGAATGCAACCCGAGAGCAAAACTGTTTTTGAAGTGTCGACCACTTAGACTAGGGGTCGACCGCTATTGCAAGGTGTTGACCGGTTTCAGTACAAACAAAAACCAGAACCTTTTTAGGGGTCCACCACTATTATGAAGTGTTGACCGAAAGCTCTGGGGGTCGACCTGAGTGCTTTTATAGTGTTATACTTGAGATTTTGTTTAATTTTATCTTGTAACGAGTCTTTCACGCACTGTAGTCTTCCGCCGAATAAGGTTAATTGTCTCTAAACAAGTGAGATTAAAAGATTGAAACCTTAGATGAGTCATTTTGGGTACGTTTAAGTTGGATCCTGAATGTCGATAGAAATGGATTGAACGCCCGAGTCCGTTCTCTAACGAGCGAAACAAAAGAAAACGAATAGTCAAATGATGAATGAATGAAAAATGAAATGAAAGAAACCCGATAAAGGCTTAAGTGAGAACGGGTGAGGGTAGTATGCACATATGCATGTAAACACGCACGACACAGGTCGTGGCGGCCTCGACACAGGGTCGTGGCAGCACAACAGTTGGTATCAGAGCTCCCGGGTTTTAAAATCGGTTCTGCAGACTGCTCGACTACGCAAGCCACTTCACGGACATGCTTCTTCAAACTGTGAGTACGTTACATGTTTTTTTTGTTTTCTTGTTTCTTAGAATTATTGCTTTAACTTGCATAGGATTATAAAAATGGTGCGTCGAGGGAATGAACGAGACGATAGAGATGACACCATAGATCAACTCAAGGAGTTTATTGCCCAACAGTCCCAACACTTAGAACGACAAGCTCAACATATGGAAAGACAATCTCAACAGCTTGATACACTATTCAACCGAGAGGGCAATAGAGCTCAGGAGGTGGCAACTCCTAGTAATAGAAGAATGGAGAGGTTTCAGAAATTACAACCCCCGGTGTTCAGTGGACAATCTTCGGATCCCTCTTTAGCCGAGGAGTGGATTCGGACTATAGGGGACATGTTGGCCTACGCGAATATTGAGGATGGGGAAAAGGTTGCTTTAGTCAGCTATCACTTGGCCTTGGATGCCCATTTCTGGTGGGATTCCATCAAAGCAACCACTGATGTTACAGTAATGGGTTGGGAGCGATTTAAGGAGGTGTTTTATGACAAATACTTTAGCCACACAGTACGAGAAGCTAAAATGATGGAGTTTATGCAATTGAGGCAGGCTGGCTCAGTTGCTGAATATGTTAGGAGATTTGAAGCTTTGTCCCGATTCGCACCACGCCAGGTCAGTGTTAACGAAGACAAGGTGCGTTGATTTATGCAGGGATTAAGTCAAGAGATCGGAAAAAGCATCATTATATCAGGGGTACAGAATGTGCCCTATACCGAGATTGTGGACAAGGCACTGGAAATTGAGGCAGTTGAACCAGCGTATGTCAAACTGAGGGAGCTAGCTATAGGGTTCTTTCGGGAGATACAGCCACGACCCCAGAATAAGGGCTGGCAATCGAAGGGACAGCTACAACAACAACAGAGGGGTGCAAAGAGGCCCTATGATGGTAAAGGTGACCAAGGCAATGGAAAGCAAGTCCAAGGGGCTACTCAAAAGTCCATTTGTCCTAAATGCCAAAAGGAACACTACGGCCCTTGTCGATTGGGCACGAACAGTTGTTACAGGTGTGGTGAAGTAGGCCATTTTGCTCAGAACTGTCCAAGGGTGGCTACTGATCAAAGAAAAGTGGCCCCGAGAATATTCGCCTTTATTGAGCCAGAAGATGTTGACGACGAGGCCCAGCCCTCAGTTATTGTAGGTACTATTTTGATCACGGGAGTAGCTGTATTTTCGTTGATAGATACGGGTGCTACGCACTCGTTTATTTCTACTGCATGCGTAGCTAGACTGAGGATAGAGCCTGAGTTAGCAGAGTGTGAGTATCGAGTCATGCTGCCTTCTGGGGAGTTTATGCAGTCAGATCACATCTTCTAGGGCAACGTTGTCTCTATAGGGAGCAATACCCTTTATGCTCGGTTGATAGTAATGGGCTGTAACACCCGACAACTTCAACCAGGTGACTTCCTAACTGTATTAACAGTCATGATTATTCAATCTTCACGATTTAGAATTTATGCCAAGCTTAATTAATTACATGTGGATTTAAACTAGGTTGAGTGGCAAAGTTGTAATAATGGAGGATTGAGACCAGTATTTAAAGAAAATGAAAAGGATTCAAACCCCAATTAAACATCACTGTAGCCGTCATTACTCTCGGCGATTTTCTCTCCCGTGCTCTCGCTCTCTGTCAACTAGAAATCCCTCCTTCGACGATCGGTTTCCTTGCTTACCTCTCGGCTACTTTGTGCTCGAGGTACGAGTTTGGCAATGTAGCTATCTGTTAGTTGTTAAGCTCTGTTTTCAGCTAAGTGTTGAAGTTTTGGATTCTTCAATGGCCGAGTAATAATAAGGACATTTTAAAACCCGAGATTAGTAATGTCATTCCGAATCGATTCTGGACACTTAAAATAACCAATCTCGATTAATCGAAGTTGAATCTAGCTGTTATGGTTTTTAGATTTCAGACTGTGCACAGAGAAATTAGACTAAGGGAGTCGGGAATGATTTAAGCTATTAGACTCTAGGGTGGCTAGTGATTAGGACTATTAGGATTTTGTTTTAACTACTGCAATGTAAATGTTTTAGGTGAAGAAGTCTGAAGAAAAGGAGCTCAAGTTGCTAAGGAAACCAGGTAAGTGAATGTGTAGGATTCCCGGCCAATAGGGTCCTACATCACAAGGATGCTAGGTAGAAACTGATACGATAATTAGAAGTTATTTAAGCTACTGCCTGTTACTTATGTTGATGTTTGACTAATGATATGATTTCACGACAGATGAATGTACTATTCTGTAGCTTGATGAATTAAGAGTTCCCATGTTCATGCATCATGAATGTTTTTATGCATCATGAATGTTTTTATGCATATGAAAATGTTTTTAAGAGCATGTTTTCCTCATGACCAAGATAATGATGTAAAACTTATGCAACGTGAATTAAGTGAGGGTTGGGGGCGGTTGACGTATGTCACTGTCCAAAAGGAAGGACCATGATTACGACCTGCAAGGGACTATGTACACTCTCACTGTCAACCCCCTTTACCGGCACAAATCCTCTCTTAATCCACACAACATGAACGAGGAATATGATTGATGAATATGAATGATGTATATCAATGATGAGCATGAATGATGATTATGAACGATGAATATGAATGATGAATAAGAATGGAGATTTTGTGTATGAATACGAACAAGAAAAGATTCATAAGCATTTGTTTCTCAAAATGAGCATTCATACATACTTGTTAGTATTGCATTCCTTACTAAGCATTAGGCTTATAGTTTAAACCTTATGATGTAGGTGAAGATTTAGCAGGTGAGGATTCCAAATTATGTGATGATGTCTAAGGCCGATTGCTGGATGGTGCTCAGGGTGGAAGTGTGTGGCTGGCAGGCGAATATGACTCGTAGTTAAGCTCATAAAGTGTCAGTAAGATTTATGATAAACTGATGTTCAAGTAAAATGAGATTTTCTTTTCAATACTGGATTTTATGATTGTCTGGTTTAATTACTGAGTTTGTGAATGTCTATAAGGATATTGAACGTGTTATCTAACTAAGTCTTCCACCATAAGAATTGTGGATGAGTTCCTGTCTTTTATCTATTAGAGTGATGAGTCATCGAAATTTGGAGTCTGTGTATATTTGCGTTCCCCAATAGATGTCAAGCTATCGGAACATGTTAAGTGTTGCATCCACCAGCAGATGAAGTGTATTTAGGTTACGGATGATGTAATGTTATTTCGTCGTCCAGTGACCGGTAGATGTAGTGTGTTTAAGCTATCGGATGATGAGAGTGCTATTTTGTCATCTAGTGACCGGTAGATGAAGTGTATTTAGGTTACCAGATGATGTAAATGTTATTTCGTCGTCCAGTGACCGGTAGATGTAGTGTGTTTAAGCTATCGGATGATAAGAGTGCTATTTTGTCATCTAGTGACCGGCAGGTGACGTGTATTTAGGTTACGGATGATGTAATGTTATTTCGGTCCAGTGACGGTAGATGTAGAGTGTTTAAGCATATCGGAAGATGTAAGTATAGTTTTGTGCTCTAGTTACAGGATGATGTGAGTAATAATTCCTTGTCGTTTAGTGTTCCGAGTGACGTTTTAACTGGTCACCGCGAGGCGGCACCAGACCACCGGTCAGGTATGTAGCTTAAAGTTGTGGACATTCTGGCAATAGATGTTCGATGTCCTTGACGTCGACGTCTTTTGGACATGTGTAAGGTCCTGTGATCACAGGTAGATGCACTTCTCACTAGATGGGGTGAGATGTTGTCGCGGGTGGGCACGTGAGTGTCGGTTGATGCGAGTTTTCTTTCCATCGGTAGATGCAGTTCAAGAGATATCTTTTTTTAAAAAAAAATAATAACATGAATAATGGACGAAGTGTGGAAAGTAAGACCAAGATGATTTAGAGGTTAAACTATGAATTAGGTGGCGACTCCAATTGGGGTCGTTACATTTATGGTATCAAAGCAAAACCGGGTTCTAAAATCGATTCTGCAGACTGCCTCCCAGCACAGATTGCCATCTGAGTACACTCCAGCAACTGTAAGTATTTATGATTTCAGTAAATGTCATTAAGTTAAGATGTATCTATAACTATTTGTTTAGGAATCCCAAAATGGTTAGAGGTCAACAGAGAGAGACCAATGAGGATAGCAATGCCATTGCTCAGTTGACAGAGTTGGTCATGCGCCAATCTCGCCAGATCGAACAGTTGATGACTGTTAGAGAGGAACAAGGCAACTCCAGTACTAATGCAACTCATGATCATGGGGGTGAGCGTTTCCACCGGCTTCGACCCCCGGTATTTAATGGACATGTTTCAGATCGTATTTATGCTGAGGAATGGGTTCAAAAGATGGAGGACATGTTTAAGTATGCAAAGGTTGACGAAGGAGATAAGGTCACATATGCTGTCTTTCATTTGGAATTGAGTGCAAGGCATTTGTGGGATTCAATCCAGAACACCGCTAATGCAGGAGCTATGACCTAGGAAATGTTTAAGACTGTCTTCTTTGACAAGTACTTCAATAGGACTGTTCGGGCCAACAAGAAGAAGGAGTTCATGAATCTGCGACAAACTGGCTCTGTGACGGATTACATATGCAAATTTGATGCTTTAGCACGGCTTGCTCCCTGATTGATTGAGGATGATGAGGACAGGACTTACCAATTTGTTCAAGGACTGAAGCCGAGTTTGTACATGAAAGTAAAGACTGCTGGAATACACAATGTACCTTATGGTGAAGTGACGGCTAAGGCCTTGGAGCTGGAAGAGACTGAAATGACAGCATATGCACAGCGTGAGCAGCCAAGGAAATTTGCGAAGGAAACTCAGCCGCTACCACGTCAGAACAAAGGATGGCAGCCGCAACAGAACAGAGGACCACAACAACAACAGCAAGGTATAAAGAGACCCTTCAATCCAAATGAAGATCAAGGGAAGGGAAAACGACCATTGGCCCCTCTATGCTCCAACTGCCAGAAGAACCATCATGGCAAATGCAAGTTGCATTCTGGCCGATGCTTCAGGTGTGATAAAGTTGGACATATAGTCAGAGACTGCCCCATGCCACCTGATCCAAACCGAGCAAGAGTAATGCCCCGAGTCTTTGCTATGATGGAAGATGAAGATACCATGCAGCATATGGTCATAACAGATACAATTATGATATGTGGTATTTCTGCTTATACACTTATAGACACGGGAGCCACACACTCATTTATTGCAACCTTATTTGCGTGTAAGCATAAGTTAGAATATTTACCAGCTGATAGGCCATATAGTGTGATGTTACCATCAGGAAAGTCCTTGTATTCTTAGCAGATATTGAAAGGCGATATTGTGTCCTTAGGAGATAAGAAGTTATATATAGAACTGATTGTAGTTGACATGAAGGGATATGAAGTTATATTAGGAATGGATTGGTTATCCAGACATTATGCCACGATAAGTTGTAGGTCTGGATTAGTCGAGTTTCGACCCCCTAATGGAGATCGGTATACCTTCCAAGCTATACCAAAAATAAGTAAGATACCGATTATTTCCTCGCTAGAGACTCAACGGATATTGAATGATGGCTGTGAAAGTTACCTAGCTAGTGTAATGGATACTCGGGTGAGGAATAAGATAGAATTACAAGATATTCCTATAGTCCGAGATTTCCCTGAAGCATTTTTGGATGATTTGCCAGGATTACCACCTGATAGAGAAATAGAGTTTGTAATTGATACATATCCCGAGACATTACCCGTATCTAAGAATCCTTATCGCATGGCACCTGTTGAACTAAAGGAGTTAAAAGTCCAACTACAGGAATTAGTAGACAAGGGATTCATACGCTCTAGTAGTTCTCCCTGGGGTGCACCTATGTTATTCGTTAAGAAGAAATATGGCTCCCTAAGGATGTGCATAGATTACCAAGAACTGAACAAGTTGACAATTAAGAATAAATACCCCTTGCCCCGAATTGACGACTTGTTTGACCAATTGCAAGGAGCTGAGGTGTTTTCAAAGATTGACTTGCGCTCGGGGTACTACCAACTGAAGGTTAAGAAGGAAGATGTACCTAAGACAGCTTTTAGGACCCGTTATGGACATTATGAATTCCTTGTGATGTCGTTTGGGTTAACCAATGCACCTACAGCTTTTATAGATTTGATGAACAGAGTGTTTCGTGAATATTTTGATAAGTTTATGATTGTATTCATAGATGATATTCTTATATACTCACGGACTGAAGCTGACCATGCTGAACACTTAAGAATAGCTTTGGCAACCCTGAGGCAGCAACAACTTTATGCCAAGTTATCCAAATGTGAGTTCTGGTTGGATAAGGTTAACTTTTTAGGTCATGTCATTTCTGCTGAAGGTATATCAGTAGATCCAACCAAGATTCAGGCTGTTAAGGACTGGCCACAGCCGAGGAATGTTAGTGAAGTCCGTAGTTTTCTTGGTTTGGCAGGCTATTATAGGAAGTTTATTAAAGGATTTTCTATGATAGCTAAGCCCTTAACTAGTTTGACAAAGAAGGACACCAAGTACTCTTGGACCGAAGCTTGTGAAGATGGCTTCCAGACACTTAAGCTGAAGTTGACGACAGCCCCGCTTTTGACTCTCCCAACTGAAGGAGGAAAGTTTAGTATTTATTGTGATGCATCCAAAGTTGGATTGGGGTGTGTCTTGATGCAAGATGGCAAGGTTGTAGCTTATGCTTCCAGGCAGTTAAAGAATTATGAACAGAACTACCCCACTCACGATTTGGAATTAGTCGCAGTTGTTTTTGCATTAAAGATTTGGAGACATTATCTGTATGGGCAACAGTGTGAGGTATTTTCAGACCATAAAAGCCTGAAGTACCTCTTTACTCAAAAGGAATTAAACATGAGACAGAGATGTTGGTTAGAATTTGTTAAAGACTATGACTTCGAGATTAAGTATCACCCAGGCAAGGCTAATGCTGTGGCCGATGCTTTAAGCAGAATGTCAACGACAATGCAACCCGCGATATCAACCATGTCTATACCTTTGAGAAAGGAAGTTCAGAGATTCGAATTGGAAATAGTTCCCGAACTGTCAGCTTTACTGGCTGATTTATCTATCCGACCAACTATTTTGGACAGGATCAAAGAGGCACAACAAAAGGATTCGAAGGAGAATAGTAGCATGATGAGTAAGTTAAAGGACGCCTCCTCGGAGTTCAGTCTCTCTAATGATGGTATTTTGAAATTTAAGAACTGACGGTACATTCCGAATGTTAAGGAGTTACGTGGGTTGATCTTGGCTGAAGCCCATTCTTCTTCCTTTTCTGTGCATCCTGGTAGCACCAAGATGTATCGGGATTTAAGGTTGCCTTATTGGTGGCCAAATATGAAGAGGGATGTTGCCAAATATGTGGATTCATGTTTGGTATGCCAACAGGTTAAGGCAGAGCATCAACGACCAGGAGGTACTCTTCAACCCTTACCAATCCCTGAATGGAAGTGGGAAAACATTGCCATGGATTTTGTTGTAGGTTTGCCAAAGACAACTAAATGACATGATAGTATTTGGGTCGTGGTTGATAGAATGACAAAATCGGCACACTTTATACCTGTAAGAATGACTTTCACAATGGACCAACTTGCTGATCTGTATGTCCAAGAAATCGTCAGATTGCATGGAATTCCTTTATCTATTGTATCCGATCGTGATCCTAGATTCACCTCAAGATTCTGGCAAAGTTTGCAAGGCACATTAGGAACAAAATTGTCTTTCAGCATTGCTTTCCACCCTCAAACCGATGGTCAATCTAAGAGGACGATTCAGATACTTGAGGATATGTTGAGGGCATGTGTGCTTGAATTCCAGGCATCTTGGAGTCGATACCTGCCCTTGGTTGAATTCTCCTACAACAATAGTTAACAGTCCACCATAGGTACGGCACCTTATGAAGCACTCTATGGCAGAAAGTGCAGGTCACCTTTGTACTGGGATGAGGTCGGTGAAGCAAAACTCCTAGGTCCCGAGATTTTGCAACAGATGTCAGACAAGATTGCCACAATTAGGAAAAGAATGATAACAGCACAGAGCCGACAGAAGAGTTATGCAGATTAAAGGAGAAGAGACTTTGAGTTTTCTGTTGGTGATGAAGTCTTCTTGAGGATTTCACCATTTAAAGGAGTTTTAAGATTTGGTAAGAAAGGAAAGCTAAACTCACAATTTATTGGACCATTCCCCGTCTTAGAAAGGATTGGCAGTACGGCTTATAGATTGCAATTGCCTCCATCATTGGAAAAGGTACATAATGTTTTCCATATGTCAATGTTAAGAAAATGCATACGGGACCCTACACAAGTTGTTAAGCCAGTGGATATTGAGATTGAGCCGACACTAATATACGAAGAGAAGCCAATGCGAATTTTGGAATCTGCAGTGAAAACTCTGAGGAATAAGGAAATCCCCCTTGTAAAAGTTTTATGGATGAATCATGGTAATGAGGAAGCCGCATGGGAAAGACAGCAGGACATGATGGACAAATATCCAGAACTCTTCGCTTGATCAATTTTCGGGGACGAAAATTTTGTTTAAGGAGGGGTGGATGTAACACCCGACAACTTCAACCAGGTGACTTCCTAACTGTATTAACGGTCATGATTATTCAATCTTCACGATTTAGAATTTTATGCCAAGCTTAATTAATTACATGTGGATTTAAACTAGGTTGAGTGGCAAAATTGTAATAATGGAGGATTAAGACCAGTATTTAAAGAAAATGGAAAGGATTCAAACCCCAATTAAACATCACTGTAGCCGTCATTACTCTCGGCGATTTTCTCTCCCGTGCTCTCGCTCTCTGTCAACTAGAAATCCCTCCTTCGACGATCGGTTTCCTTGCTTACCTCTCGGCTACTTTGTGCTCGAGGTACGAGTTTGGCAATGTAGCTATCTGTTAGTTGTTAAGCTCTGTTTTCAGCTAAGTGTTGAAGTTTTGGATTCTTCAATGGCCGAGTAATAATAAGGACATTTTAAAACCCGAGATTAGTAATGTCATTCCGAATTGATTCTGGACACTGAAAATAACCAATCCTGATTAATCGAAGTTGAATCTAGCTGTTATGGTTTTTAGATTTCAGACTATGCACAGAGAAATTAGACTAAGGGATTCGGGAATGATTTAAGCTATTAGACTCTAGGGTGGCTAGTGATTAGGACTATTAGGATTTTGTTTTAACTACTGCAATGTAAGTTTTTTAGGTGAAGAAGTCTGAAGAAAAGGAGCTCAAGTTGCTAAGGAAACCAGGTAAGTGAATGTGTAGGATTCCCCGCCAATAGGGCCCTACATCACAAGGATGCTAGGTAGAAACTGATACGATAATTAGAAGTTATTTAAGCTACTGCCTGTTACTTATGTTGATGTTTGACTAATGATATAATTTCACGACGGATAAATGCACTATTCTGTAGCTTGATGAATTAAGAGTTCCCATGTTCATGCATCATGAATGTTTTTATGCATATGAAAATGTTTTTAAGAGCATGTTTTCCTCATGACCAAGATAATGATGTAAAACTTATGCAACGTGAATTAAGTGAGGGTTGGGGACGGTTGACGTATGTCACTGTCCAAAAGGAAGGACCATGATTACGACCCGCAAGGGACTATGTACACTCTCACTGTCAACCCCCTTTACCGGCACAAATCCTCTCTTAATCCACACAACATGAACGAGGAATATGATTGATGAATATGAATGATGTATATCAATGATGAGCATGTAACACCCGGTTTATTAGAATTAAAATAACCAATTAATCTTCTAAGTGTGAATTTTATAGAATGAAATAGGGAGAAATAGCAATTAGGTTAATGAGTAACTAAGTGAGGGCATAAGGGTAATTGTCAATTTATATTGTGGATAACGTATTTAAGGAAAGAGTAAATGAGGTATAGCCGTCAATGCTCATTTCACTCTCGATTTTTCAGCTCAACCCAGTAGAGCTCTCCAGACGATTTCCCTTCCCGATATCCTTCAACTTAGGTAAGTTCTTTAGTTTTCGTCATGTATTGATGAATAGATAACCGAATTAGGACAATGTGAGTATTTTGGAAAAGTTGAGAGAAATAGCGGTTCGGGTTTGGAGTTTATTCGGGAATGCTCTATGAGTAGTGTTCCCAAACTAACTCCTTAGATTTCTGAATAGCTTAGATTAAGGTTTAACATTCTGTTTATGAATATAGGTGAACAAACCCCCGAAGTAGCTCTTAACCGAGCATTTGCTAGGAATCCAGGTAAGTAAAGTTTGCTTGTGCCTTCGGGCCTACATCACAGAACATTAGGATTTTTGTGTGTTTGAATATTTTCCTGTTTCATGCATCATATATTTGAAAATATACGAAAATGAGTTTACATGTTTTGATATAGTGAGGAAGTGAACATTCTGAAGTGATTTATGTGAAACATTTTCTGTTAAGGGAACTAATCCAACCCTTAATGAGCCAGGGATCATACTTTGGGAAAACTGATCCAACTCCCAATTTCGAAGTGGATCTGAACATTGATCAGTATATATATATTCACTGTTAGGAGAATTAATCCAACTCCTAATGAGACAGGGATGTTCATACTTTGGGAGAAGTGATTCAACTCCCAATTTAGAGAGGAATCCGATTATAACGATGAATATGTAACAGAGATGAGAAAAGTAGAAACTGCATGCTAGGATGACATGTCTTCAGCTTTTCATGCATTATTGCTTTACTTGCTTAGCATTAGGCTAATAGATGAGTTTTGTGATGTAGGTGAAGAAGTTTTAGCAGGTGTGTTTACTGAGTTCACAGAAGGCTAGTTGGGTTGGAGGAGTGCATCCACACAATATTCTGGCAGCTGATGGGGCAGTTTAATTGATGTCTGTGGAGTGAAGGTTTTATTATCAATGCTTTATTTTAGATGGATCGAGTTTTCATAACAGTAGTGATTTCAGCGTTTTGGACAAATTGAGTTTTACTTTCTGATGTTGGTATTTTTTTTTGGAAATTTGAAATTTATTATTTGATGGATGTAGAGTGATGCATTGGTCTGATTTGTTTATAAAGCGATTTCAGTAGAGCAAACAGGTTCTCTTCTTAGATGGGGTCGTATAGGTATAGTTAAGAGTATTCGGAATGTCGCTCTGTTTCTATCGGTAGGTGATGCCTATCGGCAGGTATTGAGTTGTGGTTTGGTGTCTATCGGAAGATGAAAGTCTATCGGTAGATGCGGTGTGTAAGTCTATCGGAAGATGAAAGTCTATCGGTAGATGCGGTGTGTAAGTCTATCGGAAGATGAAAGTCTGTCGGTAGATGCGGTGTGTAAGTCTATCGGAAGATGAAGGTCTACCGGTAGATGTCTTATGGAGTCACGCGTGAAGCACGTGTCGGCAGATGTAGTCTAATTGATCGGAAGATGTAGTGTGTATTTTAATTCTATCGGAAAGAGTTGTATTGGCATTATCGGCGGAGGGTGTTGCGTTGTTTGTACACGTCATCGGTAGATGAAGTCTACCGAGTGATGTCTTTTGTTTTCCTTCCTTCCGGCTGACGTCATCGGCAGGAGTCTTCGGTTTTCTATTCCTGCTTCTTCCGTTGACTTAGTCGTCGGCAGATGCGTTGTCTTCTGAAACCGAAAGAGTATTTCGTGCCTTAAACCCTCATTCCTTTCGGCTGAATATTTCTTAACATTCCCAATGACTATTTTAATAATGTTTTTCACAGTTTTGTTTAACTTCATTGTTGTTCAAAAAGAATTTCCGCTGCAAGTTTTAAATATTTTGAGAAGTCTAATCTTGACTGTCGAGTGAAGCTTTGAATTTATTATCAAAATTTCTTAGTCATGATAATGTTATGGGTAGCGAACCGGGTTCAGATAACTCGGGGCGTTACAGTATGGTATCAGAGACATTCAGTTAAACTGTTCAAAAGATTACTCATCAGTGCCGATCGTTGCATGGAAGCACTCCAACAACTGTAAGTGTTTAAGTTAATATTATTATTAGATATTTATGTGAATAATTCATCTTGTCTAGGAATATAGTGAAATGTCTAGACGACCAGGAAGACCAAGAATACCAAGAGAGACACCAAATCCGTGGAATGAGGAAGACTCTAGTGTGATTAGGCAGCTGACTGAGCTGATGCGCCAGCAGACAGACATTGTGCGTCAGCAGTCCGATCAGCTAGGTGTGTTGTTGAGTCGGGAAGCACATGGGAGTGCTAACTCTGGTTCTAACAGTGAGAATTCTGGAGATAGGTTCCGGAGACTAAGACCACCCACGTTTGATGGTCAGTCAACTGATCCAGTTATTGCTGAAGGATGGCTTAGGAAGATAGAGAGCATGTTCAGGTGTGCCAACATTGGAGAGGGAGACAAGGTCACATTGGCAACATTTCATCTGGCTGGAGATGCTCAACTTTGGTGGGAAACTATTGAGACCGCCACTGATGTTTTGGCGATGCCTTGGTCTCAATTCAAGGACATTTTCTATGAGAAGTATTTTAACAGCACTGTTCAGACTGCAAAGAAGTTGGAATTTCTGAACTTGAAGCAGACGGGGTCTGTGGCCGAGTATAGTAGACAGTTTGAGTCTCTGTCCAGGTTTGCTGGACATTTTGCTCACCAGGATGAGGATAAGGTGTTCAAATTTGTGCATGGACTTAAGCCTGAAATTTATAGAGGGGTTAAATTCTGTGGAATTAAGGGTTTGACATTAAGTGAAGTTGTGTCCACTGCCCTGGAAGTAGAAGAAGCTGAGAGGAAGTGTGCTGGACCGAAGGAAGCCCCACAAAGGTTTGTTCAGCCACATCCTCATAGAGGGATGAAGAGGCCAAGTGAAGGCCAAAGTAGCCAAGGAGAAGGAAGAAAGGTGCAGAATGTCAGGAAATTTCCTCAGTGTCCTAAGTGCTTGAAGAACCACCCCGGGGAATGCAGAATGGGATTTGGGAAATGTTTCAACTGTGAGGAGGTTGGACATACATTCAAGGAGTGCTCGAAGCCTAGAGTCACCAGATGCTTCAATTGCAACAAAGTTGGACACATTAGTAGAGACTGCCCAAATCCAAAGAGTGGCCCTGCTTTGATCAAACCAAGAATATTCTCCATGATGGAGTCAAGTGAAGAACAGCCCGCTGTTGTGTCAGGTACCATATTGATCAATTCCGTGCCTGCTTTTACTTTATTAGATTCTGGTGCAACGCATTCGTTTATTGCATCTGCATTTGCTGATAAGTTAGATGTACAGTTTACCCCTTCCATGCATATGTTTAATGTCGCTTTACCCTCTGGTGAAAGCATGCACTCTAACCGAGTGATGCTGGACAGTGATGTGTTAGTAGGAAATGTGAGTTTACCTGCTGATCTTATTGTTATGGATATTTTGGGATTTGATGTGATCTTAGGAATGGACTGGTTGTTTAAACACCATGCCACAATTGATTGTAGAACTGGAATAGTTAGTTTCCAACCCCCTGGTAGTTTGAAACATACCTTCCAAGCTTCAGAGAAGAGTAAGGAAATGTCTGTTATGACTTCTTTAAATTTTAGACCTTCACCATGCAAGGAGTACTTGTGCTTCTTGGCATGTGTTCTAGATACACAACTTGTAGAAAAGGCAACTCCTCAAAATATCCTTGTTGTCCAAGACTTCCCTGAAGTGTTTCTAGATGACCTTCCCGGTTTGCCACCAGATAGAGAAATTGAGTTTGTTGTAGATGTCTACCCTGGAGCTGAACCTGTGTCTAAAAATCCCTATAGGTTAGCACCTGCAGAACTCAAGGAATTAAAAGAGCAGTTGGAAGAGTTGTTAGAGAAAGGGTTCATACGCCCGAGCTTTTCACCGTGGGGTGCACCTGTCCTTTTTGTCAAAAAGAAGGATGGATCAATGCGCATGTGCATCGATTATAGAGAACTGAATAAGTTAACTGTTAAGAACAAGTATCCCCTGCCTAGGATTGATGATTTATTTGACCAGCTCAATGGTGCAAGAGTTTTCTCTAAGATTGATCTGAGGTCAGGTTATTATCAGTTGAAGGTTAAATCTGAAGATATCCCAAAGACTGCCTTTCGCACAAGGTATGGGCATTATGAGTTTCTGGTCATGTCTTTTGGTTTGACAAACGCACCAGCAGCCTTTATGGATCTTATGAACAGAGTGTTTCATGAGTATTTGGATAAGTTTGTCATAGTATTCATAGACGACATTCTAATCTATTCTAGAACTAAGGAGGATCATGCAAGGCACTTGAATTTGGTGTTAGGAGTACTTAGGCAGCACCAGCTCTATGCTAAGTTTTCCAAGTGTGAATTTTGGTTGGATAGAGTTCACTTTCTGGGTCATGTGATCTCTGGTGATGGAATAACAGTCGATCCAGCCAAGGTTCAAGCAGTTAAGGAATGGCCCCAACCGAAGAATGCTACTGATATTAGGAGTTTTGTTGGACTAGCAGGATATTACAGAAAATTTATTGAGGGATTTTCAAAGATTGCAACACCCCTCACTCGTTTAACTAGGAAGAATATCAAATATGATTGGACAGAAGAGTGTGAAATTAGTTTCCAGACTTTAAAACAGAAACTGATCAATGCTCCAATCCTAACCCTTCCTGCTGAGAATGGTAAATTTAGTATTTATTGTGATGCATCCAAGATTGGTCTTGGTTGTGTGTTGATGCAAGATGGAAAGGTAATAGCCTATGCTTCTAGACAGTTGAAAACTCATGAGAAGAATTACCCTACACATGACTTGGAATTAGCTGCAGTGGTTTTTGCACTTAAGATTTGGAGACATTATCTGTATGGACAATCTTGTGAAATATTCTCAGACCATAAAAGTCTGAAATATATTTTCACTCAAAAAGAATTAAATATGAGGCAACGTAGATGGTTAGAATTTGTAAAAGATTATGACTTTGAGATCAAGTACCATCCCGGAAAAGCAAATGTTGTGGCAGATGCCTTGAGCAGGGTAGCAACATCAGCCCCGACTATGAGTTTCAGTATGCCGTTAGCCTTAGAATCTGAATTTCGAAGGTTTAATCTAGAAGCAGTATCTAGCGTATCAGCTATACTTTCGGCCATAACCTTAAGACCTACAATTCTTGAGAAAATAAGGGAAGCTCAGTCAAATGATGATGAATGCAGCAAGTACAAGTCAAGTATGGATTCTACGGACAATTTAAACTTTAACTGTTCTTCTGATGGAATCCTTAAGTTCAGAAACAGATGGTTTGTTCCTGCCATTATGGAACTTCGGAATGAGATTCTTTCTGAGGCTCATTCTTCTAGATTCTCAGTTCACCCTGGGAGTACGAAGATGTATAAAGATCTTAAACAGCATTACTGGTGGCCAAGTATGAAAAGAAGTGTGGCAGAATATGTAGGATCATGTTTGTGTTGTCAGCAGATTAAAGCCGAGCATCAGAGACCCTCAGGAACGTTACAACCTTTACCAGTTCCTGAATGGAAATGGGAACAAATAACCATGGATTTTGTTGTGGGATTACCTAGAACAATTAAAGGACATGATGCAATTTGGGTGATAGTTGACCGTTTGACCAAATCATCCCATTTTCTGCCTATGAAGATGACATACTCGATGGATCAACTTGCTGAGTTGTATGTTCAGGAAGTTGTTAGATTGCACGGAGTTCCAAGCACCATAGTTTCAGACCGAGATGCTAGATTTACATCTAAGTTTTGGAAGAGTTTGCACAAGGCTATGGGAACTCAGCTCAGTTTCAGCACAGCTTTCCACCCTCAAACTGATGGACAATCTGAAAGAACCATTCAAACATTAGAGGATATGCTCCGGGCATGTGTTTTGGATTTTCAAGGTTCTTGGAGCAAGTATTTGCCCTTGGTGGAATTTTCTTATAACAATAGTTTTCAGGCAACAATAGGAATGGCACCGTATGAAGCATTGTATGGACGAAAATGCAGATCACCCTTGTATTGGGATGAAGTTGGTGAAGCACAGTTACTTGGTCCTGATATTGTGCAGCAAACTGTTGAGAAGGTTGCTCTCATCCGTCAGAGGATTTTAACAGCTCAAAGTCGACAGAAAAGCTATGCTGACAGGAGGCGCAGAGAGTTAGAGTTTGAAGTTGGTAGTGAGGTTTTTCTTAAGGTATCACCATTCAAAGGAGTTGTGAGATTTGGGAAGAGAGGGAAGCTTAACCCAAGATATGTTGGACCTTTCTCAATCTTGAAAAGGATTGGAAAATCAGCATATGAGCTGCAATTGCCAGACTCTATGGAAGGAATCCACAATGTGTTCCATATTTCTATGCTTAAGAAGTGCTTGAGGGATCCATCTCAGATTGTGGAACAGCAGAACATTGAAATTCAACCTACACTGACCTATGAGGAGAGACCAGTAAGAATCTTGGATTATGCAGTGAAAGTATTACGCAACAAGGAAGTTCCACTAGTGAAAGTCTTATGGCATAATCAGAATATAGAGGAGACAACTTGGGAACGCCAGCAAGACATGATGGACCAGCATCCAAGATTGTTCAGGTACTGAATTTTGAGGACAAAATTCTTTTAAGGAGGGTAGATTGTAACACCCGGTTTATTAGAATTAAAATAACCAATTAATCTTCTAAGTGTGAATTTTATAGAATGAAATAAGGAGAAATAGCAATTAGGTTAATGAGTAACTAAGTGAGGGCATAAGGGTAATTGTCAATTTATATTGTGGATAACGTATTTAAGGAAAGAGTAAATGAGGTATAGCCGTCAATGCTCATTTCACTCTCGATTTTTCAGCTCAACCCAGTAGAGCTCTCCAGACGATTTCCCTTCCCGATATCCTTCAACTTAGGTAAGTTCTTTAGTTTTCGTCATGTATTGATGAATAGATAACCGAATTAGGACAATGTGAGTATTTTGGAAAAGTTGAGAGAAATAGCGGTTCGGGTTTGGAGTTTATTCGGGAATGCTCTATGAGTAGTGTTCCCAAACTAACTCCTTAGATTTCTGAATAGCTTAGATTAAGGTTTAACATTCTGTTTATGAATATAGGTGAACAAACCCCCGAAGTAGCTCTTAACCGAGCATTTGCTAGGAATCCAGGTAAGTAAAGTTTGCTTGTGCCTTCGGGCCTACATCACAGAACATTAGGATTTTTGTGTGTTTGAATATTTTCCTGTTTCATGCATCATATATTTGAAAATATACGAAAATGAGTTTACATGTTTTGATATAGTGAGGAAGTGAACATTCTGAAGTGATTTATGTGAAACATTTTCTGTTAAGGGAACTAATCCAACCCTTAATGAGCCAGGGATCATACTTTGGGAAAACTGATCCAACTCCCAATTTCGAAGTGGATCTGAACATTGATCAGTATATATATATTCACTGTTAGGAGAATTAATCCAACTCCTAATGAGACAGGGATGTTCATACTTTGGGAGAAGTGATTCAACTCCCAATTTAGAGAGGAATCCGATTATAACGATGAATATGTAACAGAGATGAGAAAAGTAGAAACTGCATGCTAGGATGACATGTCTTCAGCTTTTCATGCATTATTGCTTTACTTGCTTAGCATTAGGCTAATAGATGAGTTTTGTGATGTAGGTGAAGAAGTTTTAGCAGGTGTGTTTACTGAGTTCACAGAAGGCTAGTTGGGTTGGAGGAGTGCATCCACACAATATTCTGGCAGCTGATGGGGCAGTTTAATTGATGTCTGTGGAGTGAAGGTTTTATTATCAATGCTTTATTTTAGATGGATCGAGTTTTCATAACAGTAGTGATTTCAGCGTTTTGGACAAATTGAGTTTTACTTTCTGATGTTGGTATTTTTTTTTGGAAATTTGAAATTTATTATTTGATGGATGTAGAGTGATGCATTGGTCTGATTTGTTTATAAAGCGATTTCAGTAGAGCAAACAGGTTCTCTTCTTAGATGGGGTCGTATAGGTATAGTTAAGAGTATTCGGAATGTCGCTCTGTTTCTATCGGTAGGTGATGCCTATCGGCAGGTATTGAGTTGTGGTTTGGTGTCTATCGGAAGATGAAAGTCTATCGGTAGATGCGGTGTGTAAGTCTATCGGAAGATGAAAGTCTATCGGTAGATGCGGTGTGTAAGTCTATCGGAAGATGAAAGTCTGTCGGTAGATGCGGTGTGTAAGTCTATCGGAAGATGAAGGTCTACCGGTAGATGTCTTATGGAGTCACGCGTGAAGCACGTGTCGGCAGATGTAGTCTAATTGATCGGAAGATGTAGTGTGTATTTTAATTCTATCGGAAAGAGTTGTATTGGCATTATCGGCGGAGGGTGTTGCGTTGTTTGTACACGTCATCGGTAGATGAAGTCTACCGAGTGATGTCTTTTGTTTTCCTTCCTTCCGGCTGACGTCATCGGCAGGAGTCTTCGGTTTTCTATTCCTGCTTCTTCCGTTGACTTAGTCGTCGGCAGATGCGTTGTCTTCTGAAACCGAAAGAGTATTTCGTGCCTTAAACCCTCATTCCTTTCGGCTGAATATTTCTTAACATTCCCAATGACTATTTTAATAATGTTTTTCACAGTTTTGTTTAACTTCATTGTTGTTCAAAAAGAATTTCCGCTGCAAGTTTTAAATATTTTGAGAAGTCTAATCTTGACTGTCGAGTGAAGCTTTGAATTTATTATCAAAATTTCTTAGTCATGATAATGTTATGGGTAGCGAACCGGGTTCAGATAACTCGGGGCGTTACAGAGCATGAATGATGATTATGAACGATGAATACGAATGAGGAATAAGAATGGAGATTTTGTGTATGAATACGAACAAGAAAAGATTCATGATCATTTTTTTCTCAAAATGAGCATTCATGCATACTTGTTAGTATTGCATTCCTTACTAAGCATTAGGCTTATAGTTTAAACCTTATGATGTAGGTGAAGATTTAGCAGGTGAGGATTCCAAATTCTGTGATGATGTCTAAGGCCGGTTGCTGGATGGTGCTCAGGGTGGAAGTCTGTTGCTGGCAGGCGAATATGACTCGTAGTTAAGCTCATAAAGTGTCAGTAAGATTTATGATAAACTGATGTTCAAGTAAAATGAGATTTTCTTTTGAATACTGGATTTTATGATTGTCTGGTTTAATTACTAAGTTTTTGAATGTCTATAAGGATATTGAACGTGTTATCTAACTAAGTCTTCCTCCATAAGAATTCTGGATGAGTTCCTGTCTTTTATCTATAAGAGTGATGAGTCATCGAAATTTGGAGTCTGTTTATATTTGCATTCCCCGATAGATGTCAAGCTATCGGAACATGTTAAGTGTTGCATCCACCAGCAGATGAAGTGTATTTAGGTTACCGGACGATGTAAATGTTATTTCGTCCTCCAGTGACCGGTAGATGTAGTGTGTTTAAGCTATCGGATGATGAGAGTGCTATTTTGTCATCTAGTGACCGGCAGATGAAGTGTATTTAGGTTACCGGATGATGTAAATGTTATTTCGTCGTCCAGTGACCGGTAGATGTAGTGTGTTTAAGCTATTAGATAATGAGAGTGCTATTTTGTCATCTAGTGACCGGCAGGTGACGTGTATTTAGGTTACCGGATGATGTAAATGTTATTTCGTCGTCCAGTGACCGGTAGATGTAGAATGTTTAAGCTATCGGAAAATATAAGTATAGTTTTTGTCGTCTAGTTACCGGATGATGTGAGTAATTCCTTGTCGTTTAGTGCTCGAGTGACGTTTTAACTGGTCACGCGAGGCGCACATGACCACCGGTCGATGTAGCTTAAAGTTGTGGACATCTGGCAATAGATGTTCGAGTCCGAGCGACGTCTTTTGGACACGTGTAAGGTCCGTGATCACCGGTAGATGCCTTTCACTAGATGGGGTGAGATGTGTCGCGTGGTGGGCACGTGACCGTCGGTTGATTTTAGTTTTCTTTCCATCGGTAGATGCAGTTCAAGAGATATCTTTTTTTTTTAAAAAATAATAACATGAATAATGAACAAAGTGTGGAAAGTAAGACCAAGATGATTTAGAGGTTAAACTATGAATTAGGTGGCGACTCCAATTGGGGTCGTTACATGGGCATAGAACGGTATGATCTTATCTTGGGAATGGATTGGCTATCTCGCCATTTCGCTACCATTAACTGCCGATCAGGGGTGGTGACTTTTCGGCCCCCAGATAAAGAGGAGTTTGCCTATCAGGCAATGAAAAGATTGAGCAACTTACCAACCTCCTATTCCATGAAGGTTAGTGAACAATTTAAAAGTGAATGCTCGGTTTTTATGGTCACTGTGGTCAACACTCAGTTACTTGATGGGGCATCACCAGGTGACATCCTAATTGTTAGGGAATTCTCAGAAATTTTTCTCGATGATCTTCCTAGATTGCCACCGGATCGGGAGATAGAATTTGTAATTGATGTCTACGCCAGTTCTGAACCAGTTTCTAAGAACTTGTACAGATTGGCGGCCGCCGAGCTAAAGGAGTTGAAATCTTAGCTAGAAGAGTTGTTGGATAAAGGATTCATCCGACCTAGCTTTTCTCCTTGGGGTGCACCAGTTTTGTTCGTTAAGAAGAAAGATGGAACTCTTCGGATGTGCATCGACTATCGAGAATTGAATAAGTTGACAGTGAAAAACAAGTACCCGTTACCCCGAATAGATGATTTGTTTGATCAGTTACAGGGTGCCCGAGTATTCTCCAGGATTGATTTACGCTCGGGTTACTATCAGTTGAAGGTACGACGGGAAGATGTTCCAAAGACAGCATTTCGAACGAGGTACGAGCACTATGAATTCCTCGTAATGTCTTTTGGACTTACAAATGCCCCTGCGGCGTTTATGGACTTAATGAATCGTGTCTTCAAGGAGTATTTAGACAAGTTTTTTGTTGTGTTTATTGACGACATCTTGATCTATTCTAAGACAAAGGAGGAGCACGAAGAGCATTTACGAATTGTCTTGAGAAATTTGAAGAAACACCAGCTTTACCCGAAGTTCTCCAAATGCGAGTTTTGGCTGGATCGGATTAACTTCCTCAGCCACATTATATCTCAAGAGGGGATTTCTGTAGACCCGAGTAAGATTCAAGTTGTAAAGAATTGGCCGCAGCCTAAGAATGTGCGGGAGATACGCAGATTTCTCTGATTGGCCGGGTATTACCGTAAGTTTATTGAGGGGTTTTCAAAGATCGCAGTTCCCCTATCTCGATTGACAAGAAAGAATGAAAATTTCTATGGTCTACTGCATGTGAAAAGAGTTTCGAGGAGCTGGAGCAGAATTTTACCACGGCTCCAGTTTTGACACTGCCTGTCGAAGACGAGAAGTTCAGCATTTATTGTGATGCCTCTAAAGTTGGACTTAGATGTGTGCTTATGCAGGAGAGAAGGGTTATTGCGTATGCTTCTCAGCAATTGAAGCCGTACGAGCAAAATTATCCGACACACGACCTTGAGCTTGCAGCGGTTGTCTTTGCTTTAAAAATCTGGAGACACTACCTGTATGGACAACAATGTGAAGTGTTCTCAGATCACAGGTGTTTAAAATACCTATTAACATAGAAAGAACTAAATATGCAGCAAAGAAGATGGTTGGAGTTCGTTAAAGATTATGACTTTGAGATCAAATATCATCCAGGGAAAGCAAACAAGGTTGCAGATACCTTGAGCAGAATGCCTTCTACGAGTCAGCCTTCGCTTGCAGCGATGTCGGTGATGTTGAAGTCTGAGATTGAGAGGTTTGATGTGGAGATTGTGGCTGAGTTGTCCATGATGCTTACCAACATTTCTCTCAGGCCAACAATACTTGACAAATTATGTGAGGCTCAACAGAGAGACTTAGAGTGTGACAGGCACCGTTTAAGTATGACATCTGAGGATTCTTCCAATTTCAACTTGTCGGATGGTGGCATTTTGAAATTCAGGCATAGGTGGTACGTGCCTAATAATGAGGAGTTGAAGAAAGAAATATTAGCCGAGGCACACTCTTCGGCCTATTCGGTGCATCCAGGAAGCACCAAAATGTATCGAGACCTAAAGCAACACTTCTGGTGGCCTAACATGAAGAGAGAGGTGGCCAGGTATGTAGAAACCTGTCTGGTTTGTCAGCAGGTTAAGGCAGAATATCAGAGGCCGGCAGGAGCTTTACAACCCCTGCCGATCTCGGAGTGGAAATGGGAGCAGATTTCAATGGATTTTATTGTTGGACTCCCAAGAACAACGAAGGGGCATGATAGCTGTTGCGAAAAATCGTGATACGCAAGTGTACGTGTCGCACAAGTAATATAGTTTTAAGTAAGAGTCGAACCCACGATGAATAATTTTACTAAAATATTAAATTAAGTTAATTTTAAATTAATTGGACTAAAATATTTTAATTTTTATTAAAAAGATTTGATTTTTATTTGAATTTAAATTAAACAATTAAATAACTAAAGCAATTGAGTAAACAAATTAAGAAACTAAAGTAACTGGCAGGAAAATAATTAAAGATTTGGTAAATATTAAGAAAGAATCTAGGGATTCTAATTTCACATCCACTTTCCTATTTAATATCCCTAATTTAGTTAATATTTTCTAATCCTACGTGTTGATAGCAATTTTTCTATTTTAATTATTATTCTCTCCCAAGCTATAATAATATTATCCAACTAACAGGTTATCACCTCCTGGTCTCAAACTCAAATCAGTTGAATACATTAAGTGCAGAAAATCATAAAATTACATAAAAGTCCTAGCTATCCCTAGTCTAGAATCAGTTCATGGTAAACTCATCAATGCCCAGTTATTTCGCAACTTCCGTCTTTTGAAACAACCCTAAAAATCTTAACTTTGGTGATCAGGCAAAATTAAGCATGAAGAACAGACAAGAATACTCAACACGATATCGGAAAAAGGAAAATAAAAACTAAATTAGAAATATTAAACAGTCGAGTTTCAGTTACATCATAACCCTAGAAAATAAATTTAGTTCATACTAAAATAGAGAAAAACAACGAAAATAATAAAGAGATTCATAGTTCAGAAGAGAAAGGGAAAGAAAAACTATGCTGAAAATAATTATCGAAGCTTTCGCTCCGTTCCGGTCTCCGTCTCGCTTGCCTCCTTTCTTTCTCTCTCGCTAGGGTTGTTTTCTCTCCCTTTTTGAATACCCCTCAATTAGGTTAACATATAACCTATTTATCAATTAATTTGAAGCCCAGCCCACAATCATCTTCGACGGCTAAGATTAAAACAAGCTTCAACGGTCCAGATTCAAACACCTCCATCAATTAAAATAGCCGATTGATCAACGGTTGAGATGAAAACAATTAAAATATCCGATCGATCGCCAATTGCTAGCTTTTCTTCTAGAATGATTTCACCGAAACCTGTAATTCTCCAATTTTTCTACACACTCACCAAATATATCAGAATTTTCATATACTTGAGTAAAACTCATCAATTCAAGTATTAAAAAGTACAATAAAGTGTGTAAAAATACACACTTATCAATAGCATATGGGTGATAGTGGACCGTTTGACGAAATCGGCCCACTTTCTTCCAGTTAAAACAACATTCTCCATGGATCAGCTTGTCGAACTCTATGTGCAAGAGATTGTTAGACTGCACGGGGTGCCTGTTTCCATAGTTTCAGACCGAAATCTGAGGTTTACTTCGAAATTTTGGAAAAGTCTGCACAAAGCCATGGGAACTCAGCTGAACTTTAGCACGGCATTTCATCCTCAGACCGATGGTCAGACAGAGCGAACGAATCAGATTATTGAGGATATGCTTAGAGCCTGCGTGTTAGAGTTTCAAGGCTCATGGAGCAGGTACTTGCCGTTAATTGAGTTCTCATATAACAATAGCTTCCAAGCTACCATTGGCATGGCTTCGTATGAAGCGTTTTATGGGCGGAAATGTAGATCGCCACTATATTGGGACGAGGTAGGTGAAGCTAGCATCATTGGCCTCGATATGTTACAGCAAACGGCGGAGAAGATTGCCGTTATTAGACAGCGCATTGAGGTAGCTCAGAGCCGTCAGAAAAGCTACGCTGACAATAGACGAAGGGAGTTGGAGTTTAAGGAAGGTGATGAGGTCTATCTGAAAATTTCTCCATTCAAAGGCGTCATGAGATTTGGGAGACGGGGCAAGCTAAATCCTTATTACATTGGGCCCTTTCCTATTTTGAAAAGAATCGGGAAGATGGCTTATCGACTACAACTACCGGCATCGATGGAGAGCATCCACAACGTCTTTCACGTGTCCATGCTCAGGAAATGTATACGTGACCCGTTGCATGTCGTAGAAGCACGGGAGATTGAGGTGCAGCCAACGCTAACCTATGTGGAAAGACCTATACAAATTCTAGAATTCTCTATTAAGGTATTGAGAAACAAAGAAATCTCGCTTGTCAAAGTGTTATGGCAGAATCACGGAGTAGAGGAAGCTACCTGGGAAAGGCAGCAAGCTATGATGGCTAAGTATCCAGAATTATTTGTGTAATCAATTTTGAGGACAAAATTTCTGTAAGGTGGATGGAATGTAACACCTGGTTTTACGGGTTTTTCAATTTCGCGCGCAATGGTATTTTCTGTAAATAATCGAAATATGTCCGTTTTACGAACCGAGAGTTTTAATGGAATCCTCATAATTAATATGAATTTTAGAGGGATTATGGGAATTTAAGAAGATCAAACCCAAATATAATGCTTAAGTTTCCGATTTTGACCTTATAGCGATTTAATTCGTAGAAATAGAAAATTATGTCTGTTTGGCAAACGGAAAGTTCTATTAGAGCTCTAGAAATAAATGGGAATTATCGGAGAAATAAAGAAATTTGGAGAAAACAAATCGAGAGACAAACAATGAGGTAAATAGGGAATCTAATGGAGGGGCAAACTTGTCATTTGACAAGTCAAGGTTAATTAAATACACAAACCCTTTCTTCTTCCCCACACTTAATGTTTTTCTCCAAATTTTTCCTCCCACGACAATTTTGCTTCTCTTCCACGATTCTCCACCATCTTCATAGATTCCTCCTCCAGCCTTCAAGGTTCCTTCAAGATTTCTTCTCCCCTCGCGATTCTTAGTAAGAATTTATAGTTTTTCGGCTGTCATTCTCGATTTCTAGCATTGTAAGTTGTTAGGGTTTTGTTGGATTTCGTTGAAAACAACTGGGTTAGGTTAGGAATGGTTAGTTATTGCTTTATTGGTGATTATTAAACGTTATTAGGTGAAACGTTCGAGTGTATTTTGCATTTGATTGAAAAGTCGGGTATGGAACTTTGGAAAACCTCCATTAATGGAGGATTGTTGTTCGCGAGCATAAGTTGCTCGATGAAATGCCCGAGAGAGAGAGTTATTAAAGTTTTAGGAAATTTCCTTTAGTTAGGAGTTTCGTAAATTTCTGAGATTTTATATTTAAGCTCAGTTTTAATAAAGGACGCTATGAATTGATTAGGTGATCAAGCTCGAGACGAGGAGCTCGGTGTGCACGGGACGAGAGGTAAGTTTTCGTGACTTACTTGGCCGATTTGGCCTACACCATAAGAAATTGTGTTGAGGATTGTTTGGTGCATTGTTTGTTTAATTGCTTTAGTTGGGTAGTTAGGATTCAGTTATTTTATAGGTTAAGTATTGTGATGTTTTGATGGTAATTGTAAGGTTTTGATGGTATGCTCATCATGTATGCTTTATTGTTCATTGAATTGTTCATGCATCACGGCTTGTAAAACGTCATGAAAATGAATTTCACATCGTTTTTATGAAAAAGAAAATACATGTAAAGGCAAGTAAAGTATCACAGTAAACAACCATGGCATGTGGTTATCGTGGATGAGGTTCAGACCCGGCGTTCCGTGGTGAGCGGGTTTTCCTCCCTTCAGATGGTGTGGGCTGTCTAACTGCTTGATGTGCCCTATCCATCTGTCGAGCATTTTTGATAACCATAGATTGACACGTACTGATAAAAGAAATGACATGGACGGCTTTCATTGCATACATGATCATGCATATGTATTTACGTAGAACTTGCTAAGATTTTTATCTCATAAGTGTCTTTATGGTGTAGGTGACTACGAGCAAGGTGAGGATGATGTCTCTCCACCTGACTAGCCTATAGCTTGAAGGAGGATGTTCATGGGAGCGGCCGGCGTAGTCGATGCGCACACGACCCATGGGAGCTATAGGTTGTGTATTTTGAGTTACTTTGGCTTGAAATGGGCAGATGGGTGATAATATATGATGAAATGTATAGAAACTCATATTAGGGTGCTTGGTATCTGGATAGGTTATAAACCGTGGTTTTGATGATTTTGATAGCTTCCGCTATGTATGGACGGTTGTTGATGAAATAGATAGGATATTGATGTTTGATGTGTATTTGGATGAATATTGATGATTGTAGATATTTTGATGAAATAGAATGAATTTTGGATGAGTTTTGATATTCTGAAAGTAGGTTTATGGTTTCGAGTGGAAATTGAAGTTTCGTGTTGGGATTTGATGAGATTGAATGTTCGGTTTATGGATGGTGATGGAATTGATATTGAATAGGTAGAGTTGGTTAAGTTTGGAGGTGATTGAAGGTATTGATTAGGTAAAAAAACATGTAAAAATTGCCTTTGCAGGGGTAGACCTGTGCCTGCAAGGGTAGACACCTTGCCAGGAAAGGGGTCGACCACTATTGCAAGGTGTCGACCGAACTTACAAAGGAATGCAACCCGAGAGCAAAACTGTTTTTGAAGTGTCACCACTAGACTAGGGGTCGACCGCTATTGCAGAGGTGTCGACCGAACTTACAAAGGGAATGCACTCCAAGAGCAACTGTTTTTTGAAGTGTCGACCACTTAGACTAGGGGTCGACCGCTATTACAAGGTGAAAAAAAAAACCGTATCCTCCTAGGACCTAGACTCTTCACCCCACCATAAGAAACAACATCTAAATGGCACGGCATCAAGAAAGTGATATTAGGAGTCCAAATTTTACTTTTGTAGCATAGAAAGAAACATACAACATTGTGGTCATCATAATTCAGTTTGTAGGGCATTAACCAAACCTAGACGTGACTACCGCGCTCTAAAA
>CM039515.1:31271394-31491922 GCA_022432975.1 Begonia masoniana | reverse complement strand
GGGGTGTATAATTGCCTCTCGGCCTCCAGTTATTTCCCCTAAGTTCACCGGCCCTCTGCAATACGCTTGCGGCAGTCGGCGAGCCAGTCACTACAGGACAAAATCATCTACTTCCTCAACGGTCTTGGCAGCGAGTACAACGCGGTTGGGACATCGTTTACCACCGCGGTCTATGAACCTTCGCTGGACGATGTCCAGAGCCAGCTCCACGTTTCGTTTCCACCTGGCAAAACAAAACTCCACATTCATTTCCGACAGCTCGTCCCAGAGCATGCGGACTTCATCTCTCACTCAGCGCCCCCTCGCTCTCCATGGACTAATGGACAACCCGCACTAGTTTCCTCATATATCCAATTGCTAATTATCAAGGTTTCCCATATTCCACAGACAGTTTCAATATCAAATGAAGTTCAAATGCTCTGAAATTTTAAGAGTGCTTACCTCAGGTGTGTAGTAGTTACCCCTAAAATTTGAGAAGAAAATATTAAGATCTCCGGAAGTTATGCAAAAAGCAAATGGGTCTGGTCAGGTGGTCAATGGTGCGGCTAAGCACCCAATTGAGAGGCAGTTTCTCCCAAATATAACTCGAGCTGTAGTGATCCAAAAATGCAAAAATTTACCACAAACTAGCTGTGTGACTGATAAAGAAGGACTGAAAATGTCAAAGGCTAAAAGGGTCAAAAATAGAAGATAGGGTTGGAGGAAGGCAAGTAGGCCGATTGGATGCTATTTGGCACCTTCTCGGTTCAATGATCTTTCTTCAAGAAAGACACTTCAACTTGCAACTGAGAGGAAATGTTTGCAACCTTGCTGGGATGTCTCCTTGCCAATAATGCTAGGAGGAAGGCTGCAATCGAAATTTTCTCTATTTTGGCTATCACAAAATAGATCAAACAACACACTTTACCTCACAGATATCATACACCGAAAAGGAGAAATGAAAAGCTTCAAAAGCTAACAAAGGTTCTGCAATTTCCAATATTCAAAAACTCCATAAAGGAGCTAACAACAAATATTTCAATTGCACCCTTCGAGCCAACAAAAGGGCGAAGTTCTCCTAGCTATGCCAAACATGGTTAGTGGCTGAGTATGTTTGCAGGTTTGAGTCGCTTTCCCGTTATGCAGGTTTGTTGGTCAGCGAAGAGGAGGATAAGGTGTACCAATTTGTGCAAGGTTTAAAATTGGAAATTCTGTAACAACCCCAGTAGGGTCGTTCGTATTTCATTACTTACTTTAGACCATTTATGCCTCGACTATCTTTACACTAAGGTTTCCCTTTATATTATATTTTTTTTATTTCCTTACCATAAACAGAACTCAGGGATAATACAATAGCTGCCAGAAACCGAACTCTTCGAACTCGACTCCCTCATAAAAAAGACAACACATTCATTCACAGAGTCGAACGATAAGACTCGGACATCAGTTCCATAACGTAATCGGGCAGCAAAAATGCCCACAGACCACTTGACTAAAATCAACCGAGGCTACGCTAGAGAACACATCATCCGGTCACAAAACGACAAGATTCAATCCACTTCTACCGATTGCAAAATGACAAGAATCAAGCCACTTCTATCGATCGCAAAACGACAAAACCTAATACCCACTTCTACCGATAGTGAAAATATCTATCTACCGATTGACATGTGCATCCCACGTGACTCATTGAACATCGCCCAATAGAAGACTTCTACCGGTAAACAGAACCCCCTAACATCTACCGAAAGTAATAAACAACATCTACCTATAGAAGGCATCCTGACTTTTACAGACTTTAACATGATTGATGTAAACTTGCACAATATAATCCATAGACTCATCCAAAATACGTGTAGCGGAAGACTTAAATAAAACAGATCATTCTATATCCTCATAATTATCATCAAACCTAGGAATTGAATCAGACAATTTCCAAAATCCGACGTTATAAGAAAATCTCATCCTACTTAGTCATACGTATTCATAATCTTTAATAACAACTTAAGAGCAGTAACCAGGGGTTGTATTCGCCTTCCAGCCACAAACTGTCACCCTGAGCACCCTCCAGCAACCAGTCTTAGGCATCCTCATTGAGTTTGAAATCCTCACCTGATAGTTCGTCATCTACATCATAAGGTTTAAACTATAAGCCTAATGCTTAGTAAGGAGTGCAATACTAACATGTATGCATAAATGCACAATTGAAAGAAACACGTTTTCATAATCTATCCTTGTTCATGTTCTTGTTCATATTCTTGTTCATAGTTTACATCATGTGGATTAAGGGAGGATTTGTGCCGAAAAGGGGGTTGACAGTGAAAGTTTACATAATCCCTTGCGGGCCGTATTCATGGTCCCTCTTTTGGACAGTGACATACGTCAACCCGCCCCCAACCCTCACTTAATCTTTGTTGCATAGGTTTCATGTTCATAACTTGTTCGTAAAAGGAAACATGCACTTAAACATTTTTGAATGCTTGAGGAATGAATCATGATGCATGAACATGGGTATTCTTAATCCATCAGTTAATATGATAGACCATTCGTTTAGCAATAAATCATATTGCCAACTCACATATCATAACCAGACAGACAACAACACAAACAGCTCTCGAACATCGTAATCAACTTCAACCTAGTACCCTTACAATGTAGGGCCTTAATGGCTGAGAATCTTACTCACTCACTTACCTGGTTTCCTTAGCATATTTGGGCACTTCTCTTCGGACCTTCTTCACCTAAAACATTCCACATTACAAAGTTAAACAAAATCCTAAAAGTTCTAACCAAAAGTCATCCTAAAATCTAACGCATATATTTCTAAATCTTCTTAATCGAGCACCTTGTGTGTGTAGATTAAACTTCCAGAACCTAAAATAACTAGATTTAACCTAATAACTAACCATAGATTAGAAATGTCACTTCCATTACTCTGCCATTGAAGAGTCCGAAACTTCAAGTTCTAGCTGAAAACAGAGCTCCAAGTAACTAACTAGTAACTACATTATCTAAGCCTTACCTAGAGCGTGGATTGTCGGGGTGGAGACTAAAGAATCGGTCGTCGATAGAGGAGTCGCTGGCAAAGAGAGAGAGCTCTGGGGAAAAGGAGGTCACCGAGAGAGGAATGTCGGCTACACTGAGGTTTTAATGAGGTTTAAGGATTTCCATTTCCTATTTATACTAATTAAAATCTATCTTAATTACAATTTTACCACCCAACCTAGTTTCACACCATTTGGAATTCAATAAATTAGGCATTAATTTAAAATAAAAAGGTCGATAAAAGGTGACAGTTAAATCCGTTTCTTTAAGGAAAGAAATTACCTGACTGAAATTGTCGGGTGTTACATCCACCCCTCCTTAAACAAAATTTTCATCCTTGAAAATTGATCAAGCAAAGAGTTCAGGATATTTGACCATCATGTCCTGCTGCCGCTCCCATGTGGCTTCTTCAATGCCATGATTCGTCCACAAAACTTTCACTAGTGGAATTTCTTTATTCCGTAGAGTCTTAACTGCAGTTTCCATAATTCGTACAGGTTTCTTTTCATACATTAATGTTGACACAATTTCAATTTCTGTTGACTTAACAATCTGCGTAGGATCACGTATGCATTTTCTTAACATTGACTCATGAAAGACATTATGAACCTTTTCCAGTTATGGAGGTAATTGCAATTTATATGCTGTACTGCCAATCCTTTCCAAGATAGGGAATGGACCAATGAATCGTGGACTAAGCTTTCCCTTCTTGCTGAATCTTAAAATTCCTTTAAACGGTGAAACCTTCAAGAAAACTTTATCACCGACTGCAAAGCCAAGATCTCTCATTCTTTGGTCAGCATAACTCTTCTGTCAGCTTTGCGCTGTCATCATCCTTTTCCTAATGATGGCGATCTTTTCTGATATCTGCTGTAAAATTTCGGGGCCTAAGAGTTTTGCTTCGCCAACTTCATCCCAATATAAGGGTGATTTACATTTCCTTCCATACAGCGCTTCGTATGGTGCCATACCGATGGTGGACTGGTAACTATTATTGTAGGAGAATTCAACTAAGGGCAGGTATCGACTCCAAGATGACTGAAAATCTAGCACACACGCCCTCAACATGTCTTCAAGTGTCTGAATGGTCCGTTCGGATTGTCCATCAGTCTGAGGGTGAAAAGTAGTGCTGAGGGATAATTTTGTTCCTAACGTGCCTTGAAGACTTTGCTAAAACCTCGAGGTGAACCTGAGATCACGATCTGAGACAATGTATATCGGAATCCCATGCAATCTGATAATTTCCTGAACGTACATATTAGCAAGCTGATCCATCGTGTAAGTCATCTTTACAGGTAGGAAGTGAGCTGATTTCGTCAATCTGTCAATTACAACCCAAATGCTGTCATGACCTTTAGTTGTCTTAGGTAGTCCTACAACAAAATCCATGGCAATGTTTTCCCACTTCCATTCGGGAATCGGTAAGGGTTGAAGGGTACCTCCTGGACGTTGATGCTCTGCCTTAACTTGTTGGCATATCAAACATGACTCAACAAACTTGGCAACATCCCTCTTCATATTTGGCCACCAATAAAGTAACCTTAAATCCCGATACATCTTGGTGTTACCAGGATGCACAGAAAAGGGAGACGAGTGTGCCTCGGCCAAGATCAACTTACGTAGTTCTTCATCACTTGGGATGTACCATCGATTCCTAAACTTCAAGATACCATCCACTGAAAGGTTGAATTCGGAAGAATCACTTGCTAATTTTCTCATCATGTTCTCTTTTTCCTTTGAATCCTTTTGTTGGGCCTCCTTGATTCTATCCAAAATAGTTGGTCGGATGGTTAAATCAGCAAGTAAGGCCGACAACTCAGGAACTATTTCCAATTCCATCTTCTGGACTTCCATCTTCAAAGGTACAGGCATGGCTGATGTTGCAGGCTGCATTATTGTCGACATCCTGCTCAATGCGTCAACAACCGCATTGGCTTTACCAGGGTGATATTTAATTTCAAAGTCATAATCCTTAACAAATTTCAACCAACGTCTTTGCCTCATGTTCAATTCCTTTTGCGTAAAGAGATACTTCAAGCTTTTATGGTCCGAAAATACTTCACACTGCTGACCGTAAAGATAGTGCCTCCAAATTTTTAGTGCAAAAACCATAACGGCTAACTCCAATTCATGAGTGGGGTAATTCTGTTCATAACTCTTTAGCTGTCTGGAAGCATATGCCACAACTTTGCCCTCCTACATTAACACACACCCCAGGCCAACTTTGGATGCATCACAATAGACACTAAACCTTTCTCCTTCAACTGGGAGTGTCAACAGAGGGGTTGTCGTTATTTCAGTTTCAAGGTCTTGAAACTCTCTTCACAAGCCCCTGTCCAAGAATATTTAAGGTCCTTGTTTGTTAGACTAGTTAAGGGTTTGACTATCATTGAAAATCCCTTAATAAACTTCCTATAATAATCTGCCAAACCAAGGAAACTTTGGACTTCGCTAACATTCCTTGGTTGGGGCCAATCCTTTACTGCTTGAATTTTGGTTGGATCAACGGATATACCTTCAGCAGAAATGACATGGCCTAAAAAGTTGACCTTATCCAACCAGAACTCACATTTGGACAGCTTGACATAGAGTTGCTATTGTTTTAATGTCGTCAAAACCATTCTTAAGTGTTCTGCATGATCAGCTTTAGTCCGTGAGTATATTAGGATATCATCAATAAACACAATCACAAACTTGTCCAAGTATTCACGAAATACTCGATTCATCAGGTCCATAAAAGCTGCATGTGCATTTGTCAATCCAAACGACATCACCAGAAATTCGTAGTGTCCGTAACGGGTTCTGAATGCTATCTTTGGTATATCTTCCTTCTTAACCTTTAATTGGTAATAACCTGATCGTAAGTCGATTTTTGAAAACACTTCAGCTCCTTGTAACTGGTCAAACAAGTCGTCAATTCAGGGTAAGGGATATTTATTCTTGATTATTAACTTGTTCAGTTCTCTGTAATCTATACATATTCTAAGAGAACCATCTTTCTTCTTAACGAATAGGACAGGTGCACCCCAGGGAGAACAGCTAGGGCATATAAATCCCTTGTCAACTAATCTAGACCTACAACTTATCGTGGCATAATGTCTGCATAACCAATCCATTCCTAGTATAGCTTCATATCCCTTCATGTCAATTACGATCAGCTCTACATATAACTTCTTATCTCCTAAAGACACAATATCACCTTTCACTATCTGTTCTGAATGTAAAGACTTCCCGACGGTAACATGACACTATATGACCTATCAGCTGGTAAGAGTCCTAATTTATGCTTACATACAAACAGGGTTGCTACAAACGAGTGAGTGGCTCCCGTATCTATAAGTGTTAAGCAAAAATACTGCAGATCATAATTGTACCTGTTATGACCGTATGCTGCACTGCATCCTCATCTTCCATTAAAGCATATACTCTAGGCGCTACTCTTGGTCGATTTGGGTCCGGCGACATGGGACAGTCTCTGACCACGTGACCAACCTTGTCACATCTATAGCAACGGCCAGAATATAATTTGCATTCGCCATGGTGGTTCTTCTGGCAGGTGGAACATAGAGGAGCTAGATGTCGCTTTCATTTTCCTTGGTCATCATTTGGATTGAAGGGTCTCTTCACACCTTTCTGCTGTTGTTGCGGTCCTCTATTCGGTTGTGGTTGCCAATCTCTGCCCTGGCGCGGTGGTGGTTGAGTCTCCTTGATAAAATTCCTTGGCGGTTCACGTTGCCCTTGTACTGTTAACTCAACTTCTTCCAATTCCAAAGCCTTAGCAGCCACTTCGGAATAAGGTATGTTATGGATCCCTGCAGTCTTCACTCCCTGGAAGAGGCTCGGCTTCAGTCCATGGACAAACTGGTGAATTTTGTCTTCCTCATCATCCACCAGACGGGGTGCAAACCTGGACAAGGCCTCAAACTTACAGATGTAATCAGCCACAAAACCGGTTTGGCGCAGCTGCATAAACTCCATCTTTTTGCTGGCCCGAACTGCTCGGCTAAAATACTTGTCAAAGAAAGCCATCTTGAACCACGCCCAAGTCATAGTTTCTGCATTCATAGTGCTCTGAATTGAATCCCACCAATGCCTTGCACCCAATGCAAGATGAAAAACAGCACATGTGACCTTGTCCCCTTCTTCAACCTTGGCATACTTGAACATGTCCTCAATTATTCGAATCCATTCTTCAGCATACATAGGATCCGAAACTTGATCATTGAATACTGGAGGTCGAAGGCGGTAAAAACGCTCGCTTCCATGGTCGTGAGTCGTATTCAAGCTAGAATTCCCTTGCTCTTCTCTAGTAGTCACCCACTGCTCAATTTGGCGGGACTCGCGAATAACTAACTCGGTTAGCTGAGCGATGGTGTTACTATCCTCGTTGTTCTCTCTTTGTTGACCTCTTACCATATTGAGACTCCTGAACAGATAATCATAAACACATCTTAACTTAATAATATTACTAAAATCGTAAACACTTACAGTTGTTGGAGTGTACTCATGTGGCAATCTATGCTGGAAGGCAGTCTGCAGAATCGATTACCATAATTGTAACAACCCCAGTAGGGTCGTTCGTATTTCATTACTTACTTTAGACCATTTATGCCTCGACTATCTTTACACTAAGGTTTTCCTTTATATTATTATTTTTTTATTTCCTCACCATAAAAAGAATCAGGGATAATACAGTAGCTGCCGGAAACCGAACTCTTCAAACTCGACTCCCTCATAAAACAGACAACACATTCATTCACAGAGTCGAACGATAAGACTCGAACATCAGTTCCATAACGTAATCGGGCAGCAAAAATGCCCACAGACCACTTGACTAAAATCATCCGCGGCTACGCTAGAGAACACATCATCTGGTCACAAAACGACAAGATTCAATCCACTTCTACCGATCGCAAAACGACAAAACCTAATACCCACTTCTACCGATAGTGAAAATCTCCATCTACCGATTGACATGTGCATCCCACGTGACTCATTGAACATCACCCGATAGAAGACTTCTACCGGTAAACAGAACCCCCTAACATCTACCAAAGTAATAAACAACATCTACCTATAAAAATAAACAACATCTACTGATACAAATAAACAACGTCTACCGATCACAAAATGAAAAGACATAATACTCACTTCTACCGATAGTGAAAAATCTACATCTTCCGATTGACATGTGCATCCCACGTGACTCATTGAACATCGTCCGATAGAAGACTTCTATCGGTAAACAGAACCCCCTAACAATTACCGAAAGTAATAAACAACATCAACCTATAGAAGACATCATGACTTTTACAAACTTTAACATGATTGACGTAAACTTGCACAATATAATCCATAGACTCATCCAAAATACGTGTAGCGGAAGACTTAAATAAAACAGATCATTCTATATCCTCATAATTATCCTCAAACTTAGGAATTAAATCAAACAATTTCCAAAATCTGACGTTATAAGAAAATCTCATCCTATTTAGTCATACGTATTCATAATCTTTACTAACAACTTAAGAGCAGTAACCAGGGGTTGTATTCGCCTTCCAGCCACAAACTGTCATCCTGAGCACCCTCCAGCAACCAGTCTTAGGCATCCTCATTGAGTTTGAAATCCTCACCTGATAGTTCGTCACTTACATCATAAAGTTAAAACTATAAGCCTAATGCTTAGTAAGGAGTGCAATACTAACATGTATGCATAAATGCAGAGTTGAAAGAAACACGTTTTCATAATCTTTTCTTGTTCATGTTCTTGTTCATATTCTTGTTCATAGTTTACATCATGTGGATTAAGGGAGGATTTGTGCCGAAAAAGCGGTTAACAGTGAAAGTGTACATAATCCCTTGCGAGCCGTATTCATGGTCCCTCTTTTGGACAGTGACATACGTCAACCCGCCCCCAACCCTCACTTAATCCTTGTTGCATAGGTTTCATGTTCATAACTTGTTCGTAAAAGGAAACATGCACTTAAACACTTTTGAATGCTTGAGGAATGAATCATGATGCATGAACATGGGTATTCTTAATCCATCAGCTAATAGGATAGACCATTCGTTCAACAATAAATCATATTGCCAACTCACATATCATAACCAGACAGACAACAACACAAACAACTCTCGAACATCGTAGTCAACTTCAACCTAGTACCCTTACAATGTAGGTCCTTAATGGCCGGGAATCTTACTCACTCACTTACCTGGTTTCCTTAGCAAATTTGGGCACTTCTCTTCGGACCTTCTTCACATAAAACATTCCACATTACAGAGCTAAACAAAATCCTAAAAGTTCTAACCAAAAGTCATCCTAGAATCTAACACATATATTTCTAAATCTTCTTAATCGAGCACCTTGTGTGTGTAGATTAAACTTCCAGAACCTAAAATAACTAGATTCAACCTAGTAACTAACCACATATTACAAATGTCACTTCCATTACTCTGCCATTGAAGAGTCCGAAACTTCAAGTTCTAGCTGAAAACAGAGCTCCAAGTAACTTACCAGCAACTACATTATCTAAGCCTTACTTAGAGCGTGGATTGTCGGGGTGGAGACTAAAGAATCGGTCTTCCATAGAGGAGTCACTGGCAAAGAGAGAGAGCTCTGGGGAAAAGGAGGTCGCCGAGAGAGGAATGTCGGCTACAGTGAGGTTTTAATGAGGTTTAAGGATTTCCATTTCCTATTTATACTAATTAAAATCCATCTTAATTACAATTTTTCCACCCAACCTAGTTTCACACCACTTGGAATTCAATAAATCAGGCATTAATTTAAAATAAAAAGGTCGATAAAAGGTGACAGTTAAATTCATTTCTTTAAGGAAAGAAATTACCTGACTGAAATTGTCAGGTGTTACAAATTCTGAAAGGGGTGAAGACAGCGGGCGGGCATGGAAGACATGCCATATCAGAGGGTCGTGGTTAAGGCTCTCGAGTTAGACGATATAGAGATGAAGCTTCAATGGCAAAGGGAACCGTTGAAGAAGTTTTTCCAAGAAGTGCAATAGCAACATAATCGGGGTTGGCAGCCAAAACAACGTGGGGTCAAAAGGCCGAATAAGGCACCTAGGGGTCAAGGTAGGGGCAAACGACCACAAAGGGCTTCATAGGCTCCTTTATGCCCTACGTGTCAAAAGAATCACTTCAGGGAGTGAAAGTTGCATTCCAGTCGATATTTTCAGTGCGGCAGGATGGGGCATAAGGCTATAGATCCGAGCCAAACAAGAGGCCACCGGGTGGTCTTCGAGGATTTTTGCCTTGATTGAAGACGAGGAAGCTGCTCAGCCATCGGTCGTTTCAGGTATTATTTTAGTTTGTAATATAGCAACTTGTGTATTGATTGATACGGGAGCAACCCATTCCTTTATAGCAGAAGAGTATATAGTTAAGCTGAATCTAGAGTTTGTTCCGGCCGACTGTGATTATAGCGTTATGTTGCCCTCCGGGGAGTTTTTACACTCAGATCAGGCGATACAAGGTGATGTGATATCTATTGGTGGTCGGGAGTTGTATGCGAACTTGGTTATCAAAAGCATGAAGGGATATGATGTGAGTTTAAGGATGGATTGGTTGTTTAGGCACTATGTTACAATCAATTGCAGGTCGGGAGCAGTAGACTTTAGACCACCGAGTGATGAGGGTTACTCGTTTCAAGCGACCTCTGTTCTAGTCAGATGCTTATGGTATCGTCCATGAGTGCCCAGCACTCAATAAAGCCTAGATGTTCAGGTTTTGTAGCCAGTGTTTTTGATGTGAGGATGCAGAATGAGAAGAAGTTATGTGATATTTTGGTAGTTGCAGAGCTTCCAGAAGTTTTCTTAGACAAATTACCAGGTTTGCCTACTGATCAATAAATAGATTTTACAATAGAGATTATTTCTGGTTCAGCGCCTGTATCTAAGAACCCTTATAGGATGGCGCCAGTGGAGTTAAGAGAATTGCAAACGCAGTTGAGGGAATTGACGGACAAGGGTTTTATACGCCCAACAGTTTCTCCTTGGGGCGCTCTAGTTTTGTTTGTGAAAAAGAAGAATGGCTCCTAAAGATGTGCGTGGATTACCGGGAATTGAATAAGTTGACTATAAAGAATAAGTATCCATTGCCAAGAATCGACGATCTGTTTGAAAGTGTTTCTCCTAAGGGCGCTCCGATTTTGTTTGTATAACGACCCCAACCCAGTCAGGGCCGCCACGAGTATTGCCTTGACATACATTTACTTATAGTTTCATTCCATGTCATAAAATTCTTCATTTTTCTTCTTGACACCGTAAATCCTAGACTCGGATCATAAATCATGTAAGGATATATATATATATATATTTTGAAAACTCGCGGACATATTACTTAAATAACAACGGCTAAAACCTTTAACTCTCTGAACTCAACTCCTTCACATTCCTGACGACGTACTCGTCCACAGAGTTGAACGACATAAGTCGGGCAACATTCTCGTCTGCAAAATCAGACGACTTTATCGTCCACGGTCTACTTAGAAGTTATCGTCTACAGTCTTCCCAGTCAACAACGTCCACTAACCAGTACCCATAGACTTATTTAAGTCTATCGTCCACAGACCACGTGTTACCCATGTGACTTCATTAACTCTTTCGTCCACAGACTCCAGCGTCCACAGACTACTTAACTCTTTCGTCCACAGACTCCAGCGTCCACAGACTACTTAACTCTTTCGTCCACAGACTCCAGCGTCCACAGACTACTTAACTCTTTCGTCCACAGACTCCAGCGTCCACAGACTACTTAACTCTTTCGTCCACAGACTCCAGCGTCCACAGACTACTTAACTCTTTCGTCCACAGACTCCAGCGTCCACAGACTACTTAACTCTTTCGTCCACAGACTCCAGCGTCCACAGACTACTTAACTCTTTCGTCCACAGACTCCAGCGTCCACAGACTACTTAACTCTTTCGTCCACAGACTCCAGCGTCCACAGACTACTTAACTCTTTCGTCCACAGACTCCAGCGTCCACAGACTACTTAACTCTTTCGTCCACAGACTCCAGCGTCCACAGACTACTTAACTCTTTCGTCCACAGACTCCAGCGTCCACAGACTACTTAACTCTTTCGTCCACAGACTCCAGCGTCCACAGACTACTTAACTCTTTCGTCCACAGACTCCAGCGTCCACAGACTACTTAACTCTTTCGTCCACAGACTCCAGCGTCCACAGACTACTTAACTCTTTCGTCCACAGACTCCAGCGTCCACAGACTACTTAACTCTTTCGTCCACAGACTCCAGCGTCCACAGACTACTTAACTCTTTCGTCCACAGACTCCAGCGTCCACAGACTACTTAACTCTTTCGTCCACAGACTCCAGCGTCCACAGACTACTTAACTCTTTCGTCCACAGACTCCAGCGTCCACAGACTACTTAACTCTTTCGTCCACAGACTCCAGCGTCCACAGACTACTTAACTCTTTCGTCCACAGACTCCAGCGTCCACAGACTACTTAACTCTTTCGTCCACAGACTCCAGCGTCCACAGACTACTTAACTCTTTCGTCCACAGACTCCAGCGTCCACAGACTACTTAACTCTTTCGTCCACAGACTCCAGCGTCCACAGACTACTTAACTCTTTCGTCCACAGACTCCAGCGTCCACAGACTACTTAACTCTTTCGTCCACAGACTCCAGCGTCCACAGACTACTTAACTCTTTCGTCCACAGACTCCAGCGTCTACAGACTACTTAACTCTTTTGTCCACAGAATCCAGCGTCCACAGACTACTTAACTCTTTCGTCCACAGACTCCAGCATCCACAGACTACTTAACTCTTTCGTCCACAGACCCCAGCGTCCACGGACTACTTAACTCTTTCGTCTACAGACTCCAGCGTCCACAGACTACTTAACTCTTTCGTCCACAGACCCCAGCGTCCACGGACTACTTAACTCTTTCGTCCACAGACTCCAGCGTCCACAGACTACTTAACTCTTTCGTCCATAGACTCCAGCGTCCACAGACTACTTAACTCTTTCGTCCACAGACTCCAGCGTCCACAGACTACTTAACTCTTTCGTCCACAGACTCCAGCGTCCACAGACTACTTAACTCTTTCGTCCACAGACTCCACCAAGGTCAAGGACTACTCTTTCGTCTACAGACCCAGCGTCCACGGACTACTTAGACTTATTCGTCAATAGACCCTACTGTCCACAGACTACTTAAATTCATTTTTTTTACATTTCATTTCGAATGGAAACCATTCTACTCATGAAACTTAAACATGCGTAAAGGAAAACTTACGAAAAAAAGATAAATCTTTAGTCTTAAAATCTTCTTTAAACACGAAACTGTACCATACAATCCCAGTATTCATCATCATAAGAAAACTTCATCATACTTATGTTTCAGTATCATAGACCTTACTAAAACATGCTACGAGCAACACTCCACGGGTTAAAATCGTTCCTCAGCCACAAAATCCACGCCATGAGCATCATCCAGCAACCAAACTTAAACATCATCATTCGGTTTGAAGTCCTCACCTTCCAATTCGTCACCTACATCATAAAGTTTAAACTATAAGCCTAATACTTAGTAAGGAGTGCAACATATACACAAATAATCATGAATGCATACACAATAAAATCATGTTCAGGTTCTTTATTCAAATCATGGGAATCATGTTCTTGTTCGTGTTCTTGATCATATCATGGAAATCATGTTCTTGTTCGTGTTCTTGTTCATATTATGGAAATCATGTTCTTGTTCATCGTTCATATATCGTGGATTAAGGAGGGATTAGTGCCGAAGGGGGGTAGGCAGAGTGCGTGTACATGGTCCCCTTACGGGCAGATGGCCCCCTTACGGGCAAATGGCCCCCTTACGGGTAGAAATCTTGGTCCACTTCTAGATAGTGACATGGCCAAACCGCCCCAACCCTCACTTGATCATAGTTACATACATTTCATATTCTTATCTTGTTCATAAATAGGCTTGCATATAAAATATTTTCGTGTACTTAGAAGATAAATCATAATACAGACACAGGAATGCAATTAAATCATCAGACTATGGAAAGAGTCATACCTCAGGTAACATATCATAATACTACACCAGACATCATATCAGAACTCTCAACAATTTCTTAAACATCAACCAAATTATCAACAACAAGCTTAACCTAGTACCCTTGTGATGTAGAGCCCTAATGGCCGGAATCTTAACACACCCACTTACCTGGGCTCCTTAGCAATGCCGTGTCCTCACTTGAATCCTTCTTCACCTAGGGATTTCATACTTCAATGTTAAATATATCCTGAATAATTTAAACTCAAAGCTGGTAAAATCTTAGCTAAAGAAATCATCCTAGAATCTAGCTTAAACCTCTAAGGCATTTCGCTAAGCACCTAGTGTGCAGAGCTTAACCTTCATTAACATTAATGGCATTTTAAATCCTTCATCCGCAGAAATTAAACCAACATTCAGTATTTCTCAACTTATCATCAATAATGTCCTACATTCCAACATCAAAGCCAATGATACAATAGTCCTATAAATACTAACATTACTCTAGCATTTTCAAGCCTTAGAACTTCAAACCCGAACCAATGCAAATTCCAAAAATCGAGGTTAACTGTCCAGAATACTTAAAATCTTACCTAGGGATTGAATCTTGAAGAAAACAGAAAAAGAAAGAATCAGTTGCGAGGAAGTCGTGGCTGGGCGAAAGGGGAGTCGCTGAAGGGAAGGAGAAATTGTAAAGAAAAAGAGAGGAGTCGGCTGAAAAGTGGAGGGAGAGGTTTTGTGAGGGTTTTAGACTTTCTATTTTCTATTTATATCAATTAAAATTAACTTATTTACAATTCTTGCCATTACCTAATTTTTCTCTTAAAACAAGTAATACTCGTCATCTTAAGAACCCGTAAATTTTCACATTCTACAAGTCACCCCAAAATTATTCACAGGATAATTACCTGGCGACGTGCTGGTTGTTACAGTTTGTAAAAAAGAAGGATGGCTCTTTAAGGATGTGCATGGATTACCAGGAATTGAATAAGTTGACTATAAAGAATAAGTATCCATTGCCAAGAATTGACGATCTGTTTGACCAGTTACAAGAAGCCACTGTATTTTTTAAGATCAACTTACGTTCAGGGTATTACCAATTGAAAGTTAAAGTTGAGGATATACCAAAGACTGCCTTCAGAACACGGTATGGGCATTATAAGTTTATGTTGCTGTCCTTCAGATTGACAAATGCCCTGACAGCCTTTATGGACCTATGAACAGAGTGTTTCGAGAATTCTTGGATAACTTTGTAATATTTTTCATAAATGATATTTTGGTGTATTCCAGAAATAACGAAGAGCATGCAGAGCACTTGAGAGCAGTTCTAACTGCTCTGAAGCGACGTCAATTGTATTGTAAATTTTCCAAGTGCGAGTTTTGGCTGAACCAGGTGAATTTATTAAGCCATTTAATTTCGAAAGGAGTTTCAGTGGATCCAGCTAAGATTCAAGCTGTAAATGAGTGGCCTCAGCCGAAAAATGCAAGTGAAGTATGAAGTTTTGTAGGCCTGGCTTGATATTATAGGAAGTTTATCAAAGGATTCTATATGATAGCCAAGCCTCTCACAAATTTGACGAAGAAAGAGGTGAAGTACGATTGGTCTAAAGCTTGTGAAGATAGTTTTCAGACCTTGAAACAGAAATTGACCATAGCACCATTATTAATATTGCCTGTGGAGAACGGAATATTTAATATTTACTGCAACGTGTCCAAAGTCGGATTGGGATGCGTATTGATGCAGGAGGAAAGGTCATTGCCTAAGCCTCTAGGCAACTGAAGAGCTACAAGCAGAATTACCCAACCCATGACCTAGAATTGGCAGCAGTGGTATTTGCGTTAAAGATATGGAAACACTACCTTTATGGATGGAAGTGCGAAGTGTTTTCAGACCACAAGAGCTTGAAGTACCTCTTTACGCAAAAAGATTTAAATATGAGGCAAAGAATGTGGTTGGAGTTTGTGAAGGACTACGATTTTGATATAAAGTACCATCTAGGAAAAGCTAACACAGTGGCAGATGATTTGAGTAGGATGCCTAAGACTGAGCAGTCCACTGTTTTCAGCATGTCAGCTTCATTGAGAAAGGAGATCTAGAAGTTTGAATTGGAAGTAGTTTCAGAACTTTTGGCCTTGCTTTCAGACTTAACAATACGACCGACTCTTTTAGACAGAATTAAGGAGGCTCAATAGATTGACCTAAGGGAAAAAGATGATATTTTGGCCAAGTTAACAAATGCGTCTTCTGAATTTAGTTACTCAGAGGACGACATTTTAAAATTTAGAGATCGATGGTATGTTCTGAAAGATGAGGAGTTAAGAAAGTTAATCATGGCAGAAGCACATTCATCGTCGTTCTCAGTGCATCCAGGCAACATCAAGATGTACCGAGACTTGAAAGTGCACTATTGGTGGCCCAATATGAAACGAGAAGTGGCCAGCTATGTACAGTCCTGCTTAGTTTTCCAACAAGTGAAAGCAGAACACCAAAGGCCAGGTGGGATGTTACAACCCTTACTGATTCTCGAGTGGAAGTGGGATTATATTTCAATGGATTTCGTGGTTGGCTTACTGAGGACGGCCAAGGGACATGATAGTATATGGGTCGTAGTATAATGCATCTAACTTATGAAAACAATTAGATGATTCATAATAAAGATGACCTACATGATGAATCAATTTGCAGAGTTGTACGTCCAAGAGATTATCAAATTACATGGGATTCTAGTATCAATTGTTTCAGACCGGGATCCTTGGTTTATTTCGAGGTTTTGGAGAAGTTTACGAGGCGCTATGGGTACTAAGTTAACGTTTAGCACTCCGTTTCATCCTCAGACCGATGGACAATCTGAAAGGACGATTCAGATACTTGAGGATATGTTGAGAGCAAGCGTGCTAGAGTTTCAAGCGTCATGGAGCCGGTATTTACCATTGGTAGAATTTGCTTATAATAACAGCTACCAGTCCACAATTGGTATGGCTCCGTACGACGCATTGTATGGTAAAAAGTGCAGATTGCCACTGTATTGGGATGAAGTGGGCAAAGCTAAATTGATTGGTCGAGAATTTTACAACAGCTATCTGAGAAGGTCAATGTAATCAGACAAAGGATGGAAACTGTAAGGACCTGACCCGTACTCATGGAGGGGCCGCCATGGGACTTCATTTGATGTTGACTCTAGGCTTGGACATTCTGGACGTAAAATTTTTGACTTTTTAAAATACTACATTGAAGCCTAAAGTCGTTTTCGGTAAAATGTTGACTCAGTTTTTGGGTCGTTTAAATCTTTTAAAATGCGTGGAAAAACGTTCGCAAAAATAAGTTTTGGAAGTATCGCGAAACATAGAGTTGAGACGTGTTTAAAAATCAAAACTTGAAAAAAAAATGGATTTGGTGCACTTGGCATGCGCACAGTGCCCGGGTGGCGTGCACTGGGCAGCCGATCGATCGGTGAAGCCTCTGATTCCCAACTAAAATCCAGACATTTTGCCAATCGATTGGCTGCGCGACCTGCCCACGCACCTTGCATGCTCCAAGCGACCCGCGCGTGCTGCGCGTGCAACCCTGCGCACCACATCTCCATTTTCCACCCTTTTTCACATTTTCTCCATTTCTACCACCTACACTTCACATTAAACTTACCTAAAACCTTTCTCAACCTCTCTAAATGAAAAATACTTCAAAAAAACTCAAAACGTAAAATGTGGCAGAATTTAAGAAATCAAACTGCATGGATCGATCTAAAAACTGAACGTATCCATGCAAAACCTAAAAGCCCAAACAGTTCCAGTATGATTTTCCAAAAAAACAACTATCTAAACAAAAGTTTCAAAACATTTACACAAAACCTTTACTTCACCTACATCCTAAAAAAAACTATACACCGTGACATACACCTCGAAACGTCACCCACGGGTCAAAAATGCGCCTGACTGCCGCAAACAATCCCGCAAGCTACCTACACATCGGCCTGAGACTTTGAGTCCTCATTCGTACGGTCCGTACCTACATCATAGAGTTCAACTAATGAGCCCAAAGTTCAGTGAGATCATATAATGCCAGGAATGCACGTGCTATGCATGAACATTTCAAAAACATGAACATTACTTTATATTTATATTCAAGTGGACATGTGGTATAGTGGGGCTTATAAGGAGTGAGAAACATTACGTACTTGACGTGGGTTAACATGGTTAGTAATTTTGTCGTGTCCCTGTTAGGGATAAAATAACTTGCTTGTCCGCAGCGAGGACGGTTTTACATGAGTCCCGGAGAAGAACAAAACATATGTCAGCACCCGTCTCACACTTAACCGTACTTTACATTTACATTTTTATCTTTCTTACTTCAAATCACAAGCATAAAACATTTTGCATGATTTCCTTGAAAACGTGATGCATGAACACATATTGTGCATAAACATAGCATAATGAAAAGACAGGTCCTCGAAGCATAAAATAAACGACAGATCATTGAGACATTACATAAAAACAAACATACTTAACTTAAGACATATTCTACGACTTATCTACCCATCGACAACACCGAAAGCATAAAAGCCTAGTACCTCGGTGATGTAGGGCCTTAAGGGCCAAACATATACGTATGAACTTACTTGGCGTCGTTAGTAAGCCGAGCACCTTCCTTAAGCTTGGTTTACCTAAGACATTTCACAATTTCGTCATTAAAATCGATCATAAACAAACAATTCTAAAACCAAACGTAACTTCTAACTAAGGACAATTTTCCTAAAAACTCCAATTTACTTCATTCAAGCATTCCATCGAGCACCTTGCGTCGTCATTAAAATTGATCATAAAAAAACAATTCTAAAACCAAACGTAACTCCTAACTAAGGACAATTTTCCTAAAAACTCCAATTTACTTCATTCAAGCATTCCATCGAGCACCTTGCGCTCAGAATCTTATTAACAAACCATCAATGGCTTTTATACATTTTCAACTACCAAATTCAACCTAATTTTCTATTTTCAACCTAATCTACCAACACCAATCACAAATACACCATTATTAACCATCAATACGATAAAATTATTAATTTCTAACATAACCTATAAATTTAACAACCCTAAAACCGAAACTAATCGACTAGAATACATGAACCTTACCTAGAGCTTGATTGTTGGAAGAAGAATTGGAGAGGAGTGGCCGGAGGAAGGTGAAGAATCGGCCTTGAGAATGTCGAAGGAGGAAGAAGAGAATCGCCTGGGAGAGGGTGGGGAGCATTCCCTTCTGCAAAGTGTTTTAGTGAGGGGGGGGGGGGGGGGGGGTTAAGTTTTATAAAAAAAATTAACTTTCTAATTACCATTTTGCCCTTCTTCTTAATTATTTACCTATTTCGCTATTTAACCTATCGATTTAGATTTTTGGAAATTTTCTTATTCCACTAAATATTCGAATTAATTCATAGGGTTCTAACAAAACTTTATGCTCGTAAAACGGTCTTAAATTACTATATTTACGAATATTACACTAATATGTAGAAACTGAAATTTTGGGCATTTTGGCTTTCTCTTTTTCATTCTATTTCTCTTAAACTCTTAAATTCTCGTCGTCCAAATTTCAATAAAATATTTCTTACATTAATAGAGAATTTCTTCCATTCAAATAAATTTTGGGACGGTTACATGATCGAAAATGCCGGGTGTTACATCTCACCCACCTTAATAGAATTTTGTCCCCAAAATTTGCTTAGCCAAAACGTTCTGGATATCTATTCATTATATCCAGTTGCCTTTCTTAAGTGGCTTCCTCCACATTATGATTGCGCCATCGGACCTTTACTAGTGGAATCTCCTTGTTGCGTAGTACTTGGACTGTAGATTTTAGGATCTGTAGGATCGAGATTGTCTAAGAGGGGGTGAATTAGACCTTTTTAAGATTTTTAAACTAACAGCAAACAAATCAACAACAAATATAAAAAAGAGAGTACGAGAGATTAACACCAGTGTTTTTACGTGGTTCGGCCAAAACCTGCCTACATCCACGCTTCAAGGTTTCTCCCTTGAAGATCCTTAACCTTCTTCTCACAAGAAGAAACAGATCGAAATTCCGGGCTCCGATCTACTGCCTTTTACAAATCTGGATTGTTCTTCACGGGCGACAATCCACTGCCTTATACAGGTTTTTGAGTTTGTAAATTTCAAGAACAAACTACACTCTCACAAAGATTAAATCTCAAGTTAAATCGAGAAGTGTAGAAGAAAATACAGAGTATGAAGAATATGGCTCGTTAGGGCTCAATACTGATTTTCGCAAAAGTTATTCTTTCGTGCTCGAACCTTGGCTTAAATACTCTGTATGCTAATCGACTCTTGACTTCAATGCTCCTTATCCAATAATGGAAACTTTGTTAACGTTGGAGCAGCAACCGTACAATTTCAGGTAGCCGTTGCCGTCTGTAGTTGCAAATTGCCCGACGCCATTAATGTTCTGGAGTTAAGGCTGAAAACGACGTCACTGTAGCTTCGCGGTTATTTTGAATTCTGGCGGAAGGTAACCGGTGGAAGTCTTTAAAAACACAATCGGCAGAAGCACTTTGAAACACCATCGGATGATGCAACAAAAAGTGCTTGAACCGGTACCGGCAAATGTATCATCAAACGCCATCGGCAGATCCAACTTGAAATGTTATCGGCAGATGTAAGCTTTGAACGTCATCGGCAGAAACACGTTGAAACTCCATCGGCATAAGCATTAGCGCTGAACCGCCATTGGTATGAGTTTCTTTAACCAGCTGAACCGCTATCGGTATATGCAACTTCAAAACGCCATCGGTATGAGTGATTCTGAAATGCCATCGGCAGGAGTAGCTTTGAACGACTTCGCCTTTTGTCGTTTAGTGATCGGTGTGAGTAGTTTGAAAACACCATCGGCAGAAGTAACCTTTGAACGACTTTGCCTTTTGTCGTTTAGTGATCGGTGTATGTCTACTTTTAACAAACCATCGGCATATCAGCTTTTTCAGCTCTGTACACTTGACCCGATTCATTAGACAACTAAAATACCCTTTTCAAGGGTATTTCCAAACAAATAATTTCATATTTAAAATACATTCTTCTCATTTAATAAACATAATCAAATTATATTACATACATATAAACACATCATCAAAAACACATTTAGACTTAAACATTAATTAAGTCAACAGGATCCACAATGGTCTTTCCCCGTATGTCAATGTCGGTTGTATCTTTATGTTCACTGGTTCTACAGTGTGAGTAGAGTCATGCACGCATTTCCTCAGTATGGATACGCAAAAGACGTTGACATAACACTCTACATTGCTTCATACCCAAACTTCCTTCGAAAAGTGTATGCCTTAAATTCTTAGTTCCTTAATGTCCTTGCGTGTAACTTTATTCCTCTCTCTACGATCATTTTATATTCCTCAAGTCTATTTTATTCATCTACTTCTCTTTAATATTCTCTTTAAAGATTCCGACTCAAATCTTGATAAATAATACCCTATAACTTAACGGTTCGACAATCGGGGTAAATCTCTATAGTTTCTCTCGACTAAAATTTTTAAATCCACGTACTCTTATTTCAGATATCGCAACTACGTTTACTACTTTTGAATTTGACTAATTGCATCATTAACTATATATATATATAGTGTTATCCGATTTCTCACGTCTCTAAATCGAATAACTCGACTATAACCTAACCCCTTTTTTCTTTTTAAGTCTTTTGATCAAATTCTGACACATTTATTTAGTTTCTCAGTTTCCTCGATCAAAGCTCATTTCAAATCCTCAATTTCCTAATATAACTGACTTCGAAGTTTTCCTTAATCAACGTTTTGTTTATCTATACTTTTAGATAATAGCTATACTTAAGCTTCCTTACATCATTTGGATTGACTATTGTCTAAAGATTTGTACTAACTCCTTGGCTGTAACTCAAATTTCTGCGTAAATTCATCAAAAATACCTCTAAGGTCTCAATGGGTCCAACTGGGAGCTAAAGTTGCTACTATCCTAATATCGTGGTTCATTTGTAAACTGGATCGTATAAGTAGCTTTGCACTTAGATATCTCATCTAAATCTTGTCATTCTATTTTCCAAAAATTTAGAAATATCTCTTATTCCAAGGTCCCCCATCATCCTTATATTTAACCTACTGTATTCTCACCATTATCGCACAAAAACGTAACCCACGTACTTTCCCTAACGGTTATCACCTCAACCCCACTACAATCTTAAACGTATGGTCATCAACTCTTCTTTGATTAACCATACCCACTTTTTGGATATACCCCTTTAGTGGCCTAAATCTTTAAAAAAATCTATACGCCTAAATTTGTTATCGATACCTCCTCAGTAAGAAACATATAACATTAATCTCACTATATCATAGGGTATGTTATAACACTCTTCTTTCCCTTAGCTTCTCTTACGATCATTCTTCCTTAAGTATTCCAACACATTCATCATCTTCCTAAATTCACATCGTACCTGAGGTCCCCGTAATTTGGTAAGCGACACTGAATTCTATAAGAGCAAAATCCTTGAGAAAACTTCCGTCCAGTGCCCCTACTACATCAAGTAGTCCTTGATCATACAACCCTATTTGTCACCCCCGAAGCGTCAATCTGTATCTATCTTGCATTTCTACACATCATACACTTGATTTTAACTATAATACAGGTTCGAACGTAGGGTCCTCAACCCTTTAATCGATCATAGTTCTCGAGTCAATATGTCCCAAACAAAATCCAACTTTTGAGCATTTTAATTAAACAAAGTAATAAATCATAAATCAATACTTATTTCACACTAAGGCAATATCTAATTAAACAACTTTAAATCCTTATTCTAAACTACATCTCTATTTTAACGTTCTTTATTTCATTAACCGTCACTATAACATTATACCTGATCTTCTCGCTGGTCGTTCGGTACCAACGGGTTCACTGCTAGTCGCAACCTCCGAGGCAACTATTGTAGGGCCTCTTTTCCTTCTTGGGCAGTTATAGGCGATTTGACCTTCTTCATTACATTTGTAACATCGGCCCGAACCCGCTTTACACTTACCGAAATGATTTTTCTTACACCATAGGCATTGAGATTTGTGCAAAGGCCCTTGTACACGCTTCAGTCGACTTTGTTCAATTTATCCCTTGTCAATCCTCTTTACTCCCCTCATTGATTGTTGCCTTTCTTCTACTTGGTGTGATTGAAGACCCTTGAGGAACCTCTCAATGGACTCCCTTTGATTTTTATTCTTAAGTTCTATTTCTTCTACCTCAAAAGCTTTGACAACCACTTCCTCATATGATGCATCCTGAACTCCATACATCTTCACGCTTCAATAGATTTCCTCCTTTATTCCTTGCACAAAATTGTAGATCTTACTTTCATTCCCTCTCACTAGATGGCTGACAAAATGGGTTAGTGCATCGAATTCTCTAACATAATCTGCTACTGAACCTGTCTGTCGAAGATAAGTAAATTCTGATATCTTATTTGCCCACACAACATTGTAGAAGTATTCTTCACAAAATAATTTCTTGAATGCTCCTAACAACATTTCCCCCATGTTAGTCGTAGTCTGGACAGTGTCCCACCAAAGTTTCGCGTCACGCTCGAGATGCAATGCAGCATAAGAGACCTTCTCTACGTCCTTTACCTTAGCAAGGTCAAACAAATCTTCCATCGTTCGAATCCACTCCTCGGCATGGACTAGATCCGTAAGTTGTCCATCGAATGTTGGAGGTCGGAGTCATCTATAATTTTCACCACTATGGTCCCCCTGAAGTATTCGAGCTCGAATTCCCAAAATCTCTCCCGATCATGAACATTTCAAATTGCCGGGATTAACGAGCAACAAGCTCCGTCAATTGCCGGATACTAAAATTCCTCTCCTCAGCTTCTCTGTGTCATCCTCTCACCATTATAAGAAAATTCTATACACAATAGTAAACTTAATTTAATAAACTAAAACTTGTACGAAAACTTAAACACTTACAGTTGATGGAGCGATCTCACGTGGTAGATTGCGCAGTCAAATAGTCTACACAATCGCTTTTAAAACACGAGTGCTCTGATATCACTAATTGTGACGACCCCATTTACATAAGGCTGCCACAGAACTTCACTTGACAATGACTCTAGGCTTGGACATTTTGGACGTGAAATTTTTTGACTTTTTAAAACTCTAAATTGAAGCCTAAAGTCATTTTCGGTAAAATGTTGACTCATTTTTGGGTCGTTTAAATCATTTAAAATGCGTGGGAAAACATTCAGAAAATACGTTTTGGAAGTATCATGAAACGTCGGGTTGAAACGCGTTTAAAAATCAAAACTTGAAAAAAAAATAGATTTGGTGCACTTGACATCGCGTTGCGCGGCCATGCGCGTGTCACCTACCTCGGTGAGAGCAGGGCCCGGGTGGCGCGCGCTGGGCAGCCGCGAACCCTAAGTTCCCGACTAAAATCTGGACTTTTCGCCAATCGATTGGCTCGATCTATTTTCCACCCTTTTTCACATTTTTTCCATTTCTACCACCTACACTTCACATTAAACTTACCAAAAACCTTTCCCAACCTCTCTAAATGTAAAATACTTAAAAAAAAAACACGACCTTAAAACGTAAAACATGGTGGAATTTAAGAAATCAAACTGCATGGATCGATCTAAAAACCTGAACGTATCCATGCACAACCTAATAACCTAAATAGTTCCAGTATGATTTTCCAAAAAAACAACTATCTAAACAAAAGTTTCAGAATATTTACACAAAACCTTTACTTCACCTAAATCCTAGAAAAAAACTATACAACCTGACATACACCTCAAAACGTCACCCACGGGTCAAAAATACGCCTGACTGTCGCAAACAACCCCACAAGCTTGTCCCGTCAACCGCACCTATACATCAACCTGAGGCTCAGAGTCCTCATTCGTACAATCCGTACCTACATCATAGAGTTCAACTAATGAGCATAAAGCTCAGTAAGATCATATAATGCCAGGAATGCATGTGTTATGCATGAACATTTCAAAAACATGAACATTACTTTACATATACATTCAAGTGGACATGTGGTATAAGTGGGAATTATAGAGAGTGGGAAACATTACGTACTTGACGTGGGTTAACATGGTTAGTAATTTTTTCGTGTCCCTGTGAGGGATAAAATAACTTGTTTGTCTGCGGCGAGGATGGTTTTACATGAGTCCTAGAGAAGGACAAAACATATGTCAGTACCCGTCCCACACTTAACTGTACTTTACATTTACATTTTTATCTTTTTTACTTCAAATCACGTGCATAAAACATTTTGCATGATTTCATTGGAAACGTGATGCATGAGCATATATTGTGCATAAACATAGCATAATGAAAAGACAGGTTCTCGAAGCATAAAATAAACGACAGATCATCAAGACATTACATAAAACAAACATACTTAACTTAAGACATATTCTACGACCTATCTACCCATCGACAACCCCGAAAGCATAAAAGCCTAGTACCTCTGTGACGTATAGCCTTAAAGGCCAAACACATGCGTATGAACTAACCTGGCATTCTTAGCAAGCCGAGCACTTCACTTAAGACATTTCACAATTTCTTCATTAAAATCGATCATAAACAAACAATTCTAAAACCAAACGTAACTCCTAACTAAGGCCAACTTTCCTAAAAACTCCAATTTACTTCATTCAAGCATTCCATTGAGCACCTTGCGCTCACAATCTTATTAACAAACCATCAATGACTTTTATACATTTTCAACTACCAAATTCAACCTAATTTTTCATTTTCAACCTAATCTACCAACAACAATCACAAATACACCATTATTAGCCATCAATACGATAAAACAATCAATTTCTATCATAACCTATAAATTTAACAACCCTAAATCGAAATAACGAATAACAACCCTAAAACCGAAGCTAATCATCTAGAATACGTGAACCTTACTTAGAGCTTGATTGTTGGAAGAAGAATCAGAGAGGAGTTGCTGGGGGAGAGGTGAAGAATCGGCCGTGAGAATGTCGAAGAAGGAAGAAGAGAATCGCCTGGGAGAGGGTGGGGAGAATTCCCTTCTGCAGAGTGTTTTCGTGAGAGAGAGAGAGAGAGAAGGGGGGGGGGGGGAGGTTAAGTTTTATTAAAAAAAATATAACTTCCTAATTACCATTTTGCCCCTCCTCTTAATCCTCTACCTATTTCGCTATTTAACATATCTATTTGGATTCTCAAAAATTTTCTTATTCCACTAAATATTTCAATTAATTAATAGGATTCTAACAAAACTTCATGCTCGTAAAATTGGCTTAAATTACTATATTTACGAATATTACACTAATAAGCGGAAACCAAAATTCCGAGCATTTTGACTTTCTCTTTTTTGTTTTATTTCTCTTAAACTCTTAAATTCTCATCGTTCAAATTCTAATAAAATATTTCCTTACATTAATAGCGAGTTTCTTCCATTCAAATAAATTTAGGGACGGTTACATTATCAAAAATGTCGGGTCTTACCAAAACTGCACAAAGTCGACAAAAGAGTTATGCAGATTGAAGGAGGAGAGATTTTACATTTGTTGTAAGAGATGAGGTTCTGAAGATTTCGCCGTTTAAAGGTGTTGTTCGATTTGGTAAGAGAGGAAAATTGAATCCACGGTTCGTCAGACTGTTTCCAATAATCGAAAAAAGGAGAGGTTTTTTGTGGTAGAAGATGAGGTGTTTCTGAAGATTTCGTCGTTTAAAGTCGTTGTTCGATTTAGTAAGAGAGGAAAATTGAATTCACAATTCGTTAGACCGTTTCCAATAACTGAAAGGATAGGAGCTACGACATACAAGCTACGATTGACGTCATCTATGGAGGGAGTACATAACGTTTTCCAGTGCGTGCCTGATCCAACGCATATAGTGGAACCGGTTAATCTTGAAGTGCAGCCTACTTTAACTTATGAGGAGAAACCAGTGCAGATTCGGGAGTCTACGGTGAAAGTCCTACGTAGTAAGATAATTCCACTAGTAAAGGTATTATGGAGAAACCACAACGTAAAGGAAGCCACATGGGAACGACAACAGGACATGATGGACAGATATCCCGAATTGTAAAGGAGTGTAGGATGTAACACACGGGTTTTCAGGTTTATGGGTTTTCTTCTATATAGTGTCATATTCGTAAATATAGTAAATTAAGACCGTTTACGTGCGAAAAGTTTTGTTGGAACCCTATGAATAAATTAGAATATTTAGTGGAATAAGAAAATTTTGGAGAATCTAAATCAATAGGTAAATAGCGAATTAATTAGAGGAATAGGTTAAGAAGTAAAATAGTAATTTGTGAAGTAAAAATTTATAAAAATAAAAAAACCCCCTCTTCACGGTTCACTCTGCAGAAACAAATTCTCCCCTCCCTCTTTGGTGATTTTTTTCCCTTCGCCGTTTCCTCCTTCGGCCGATTCATCTCCTCTTTTTTCAGTGATTTCTCTTCCGTTTTCCGTTATCAATCAACGCTCTAGGTAAGGCTCTAGTGTTCTATGAGTTTAGTTTTGGTTTAAGGTTTGATAACGGTTAGAGTTTATCGATTGGGTTTGAGAATTTTTAAGTTATGTTAGAAATCGATAGTTTTATCGTATTTATGGCTAATAATATGATTGTTGGTGATAATTAGGTTGGAAGAATGGTTATTGGTGGATTGTTAGGTTAAATTTTGATGGTTGAATGTGTATAAATGCCATTAATGGAGGTTAGAGAAATTGTGAGCGAAAGTGCTCGGTGAAATGCCCGAATGACGTAAATTGAAGTTTTAGGAAAATTGAGTTAGTTAGGAGTTTCGTTTAGTTATGGAATTCGGTTAATTAGGATCGATTCTAAAAATGGATTGTGAAATGTCTTAGGTGAACCAAGCTTAAGGACGGTGCTTGGCATTGCTAATGACGCTAGGTAAGTGGGTGTTTGGTTTCTGGCCCTTAAGGACCTACATTATATTGATGCTAGGATTATGTATTTTGATGATGTTTTTACAAGATTGTGGGGTTTTAACGAGTCGGGTAGCCTAGGGATTGTATATTTTGATGATGTTTTTACAGGATTGTGGGGTTTTAACGAGTCGGGTAGCCTAGGGAATTAGCTACTAGATATACGTTATGTTGAATTACGAGTTAAACATGTTTATGAAAATTGTATGAGTTGTCTTTGACGGTTGTTATATGCGTAGTTGCCTCATGCATCATGTTTTCCATTCAAAGACATACGAAATATTTTTACATGCACATTTTCAAGTAAAAAGGAAACAAAGAACAAGTAATGTATGTAAAGGTAAGTGAGGGTGGTGAGTGAGTAAGGCACAACATGGCACGATATATGGTACGCACGGGGCAAGGCAAAACACCCAATATATGGCACGCACGGGGCAAGTAATGTTATGTGGTCTACGGGGTAAACGGAGTGGTGCATGTGCCTCCTACTTACGTAAATCCCTACTTTTCCTCATGTATGTAACGTTAAAAAAATGAAATGAACATGTTTTGCGAAAGTCATGCATGCATTCATGTATATGTCATGTATTGTGGACTCCTTACTAAGTAATATTAGGCTTATCGTTTAAATTGTATGATGTAGGTGACGAGATCGAAGGTGAGAGAAAGCTCCTCTAGATGATATAAAGCATAGGTGGTCGAAGAATGGTGCTCATGGCTAGTGGGCGGGGAGTGTTCTGGCATGGCTAACTGACCCGTGGGTGTTCTCCGAGCGATTTTTGGTAAATGTATGTGAATATGACAGATATAGGACTAGTTGTGTAACACCCGACAATTTTGGCTAGGTGATTTTCTTAACCATTTTAATTGTCACCCTTTTATTGACCTTTATGATTTTAAATTTAATGCCAAGACTTATTTATTACAAGTTGAGTGAAACTAGGTTGGGTGGCAAATTTGTAATTAAGGTGGATTTTAATTAGTATAAATAGGTTATAGGGAATTCTTAAACCCCGTTAAAACCTCACTGTAGCCGACATTTCCTCTCTCGGCGATTCCTTTCCTTCCAGAGCTCCCTCTCTGCCAGCTATTCTTTCGCCGACGACCAGTTCTTCAGCCTCCATTTCGATAATCCACACTCTAGGTAAGATTTAGACAATGTAGTTACTGGGTAGTTACTTTGAGCTCTGTCTTCAGCTAGAACTTGAGGTTTCGGATTCTTCACTAACAGAGTATTGATAGTGACAATCATAATCTGTGTTTAGTATTGGCATTTCCGATTCGATTCTGGACATTAAGATAACAGACCGTGTTTAGTTGTTAGACTTAATCCGGTTATTTAGGTTCTGAAAGTTTAGTCTGTACACACTAGGCGCTCGACTAGGAGGATTTAGAAATATTTATGTTAGATACTAGAATGACTTTTAGTTAGGATTTTGATTTAACACTGTAATGTGAAATGTTTCTAGGTGAAGAAGTTTGAAGAAAGTGCTCAAGTTGCTAAGAAAACCAAGTAAGTGAGTGAGTAAGATTTCCGGCCATTAAGGCCCTACATCGCAAGGGTACTAGGTAGAAGTTGTCTATGATGTTTAAAGGTTATCTATGCTATTGTCTGTTTGGGTAAGATACTCAAGTTGATGTTATGATCCTTTGATGAATGAATGGCTTGTTCAGTAGTCTGATGATCTAGGATTACTCATGCTCATGCATCATGAATACTTCTCAAGCATAATGAAAATGTTTTAAGTGCATGATTTCTCCCATGAACAAGATATGAACATGAAACTTATGCAACAAGGATTAAGAGAGGGTTGGGGGCGGTTTGGCGTATGTCACTATCCAAAAGAAGGACCATGAATACGACCCGTAAGGGACTATGTACACTCTCACTGTCAACCCCCTTTTCGGAACAAATCCTCCCTTAATCCATATGATGAAAACGATGAACATGAACAAGAACAAGAACACGAAAGGATCATGAACATGTGTTTCTTTAATTCGTTCATTCATGCATACATGTTAGCATTGCACTCCTTACTAAGCATTAGGCTTATAGTTTAAACCTTATGATGTAGGTGAAGAATTACCAGGTGAGGATTTCAAGTCTAATGAGGATGTTTAAGGCTGGTTGCTGGAAGGAGTTCAGGCTGTCAGTGAGTGGTTGGAAATGCGATTTCAACTCCTGGTTACTACTTTTATCATATTAGTAAGGTTATGAATACTGAGGTCTATGTAGGATGCTCTCTTAAAACAATGGATATGGAACCTGACTGATTAATTTTTGAGTTTGAGAATGATCGTGAAATGATAGAATGATCTGTTTTGTTAGAGTCTCTCGCTACACGTATTCTAGATGAGATTATGGTCCAACTGTGTGTTAGTTTATTCAGTCATGCTGAAGTTTGTGAAAGTCTGAAAGTTTCCTGTCTATCGGATGATGTTTTTCATCGGATGATGACTTCATCGGATGATGTTTTCCATCGAATGATGTTTTTCATCGGATGATGTTTTCCGTCAGATGATGTTTTCCATCGAATGATGTTTTCATCGGATGATGTCTTCTATCAGATGATGTCTTCTATCGAAATGAGGTTTAATGAGTCACGCGATATGCATGTGTCAATCGGCATCGGATGATGTCTTCCATCGGATGATGTTTTCCATCGGATGATGTCTCTTATCGGGTGATGCCTTCTATCGGAATGAGGTTTAATGAGTCACGTGATGTGCATGTGTCAATCGGTAGAAGCTGATACTAAGTCTTGTCGTTTTGTGATCGAATGAAGTTTAATGAGTCACGTGATGTGCATGTGTCAATCGGTAGAAGACGATACTAAGTCTTGTCGTGTTGTGATCGGATGAAGTTTAATGAATCACGTGGGATGCATATGTCAATCGGTAGGAGTGTGCACCATGCCTTGTCGTTTTGCGATCGGTAGATGTCCTTGAGTTACCAATTCCCTTCGGCCAAATGTCTTAACGTTTTGTCTAATTATGAACGTTGTCTACTTACTAAGTTTTTCCGCTGTAAAGTCGAGGATTAAAGATAAGAATTATCATCACTGAGAGGAAATTTAAAATTTTCCGTAATTTCTCTTAGTTCAGTTCAATGTTTTTGGGTAGCGAAATTGGGTCTGAAAGACTCGGGGCGTTACAAGTTGTCGATGATGTCTATTTGGTCAGGTTCTGGCACGTAAATGTGGTGGTATGTTAGGTGAGGCGCGCTGGGCCAACAGTAGCGAGGATAAAAGGCTTGGCACCAGCATGGATAAGGCCAACCAACAACAGTAGCCCATTAGGGTGCTCAGCGCGCGGGACGCCTGCGAGACGCGGGGCACGCAGTGCGTGCGAGGTGGTCGCGCGGGTAGGCACGCGCGAAGAGCGCTGCAGGCGCGCGACGAGGTGCGGTGGCGCAGCGTGCGCCGTGGCCTAGCGATTAGCGTGTGGTGCACGATTGGCGCGCGAGGAGTGCGGGGGCATTGCTGTGGCCGAGCAATAGGCGTGCGGTGTGCGCGCGGTGCGCGCGACACAGGCGCGGTGCGAGGTGAGCGAGGGGCTCACAGCATGCGCGCAGTGTGCGTGTGGAGCATGCGCGCAGTGTGCACGAGGGGCACGCGCGCCAAATGCTTGGGCGCCCCGTGCATGCATGCCCTCTTCCACCTCTTCCATGTTTTGAAGTTCTAAGTCACAAATTGTATTTTCCGACCTTAGACGAGTCGTTTTAAATACGTTTTAAGTTAGACCCTAAATGTCGATAGAGGAGGATAGATTGTCTAAGTCCGTTCTTTAATGTGTTAAGGAGAAAATTGAAAAATTTTATGTGAATGAACGAGGGTTTAAGTGAAGTATGATGTCACGTCAAGTCCGTGACGGCCCTGACGAGATTTTGGGGTCGTCACAATAGTTCTCGACTTTGAGGTGTTTTCTCTTAAGTCCATAGCAGGCTTGCTAGGGCATACAGAGGCTAGATGTTCAAAACCAAAGCATTGGAGACACTTGAATTCTCTAGATCTTGGTCTTGAAGAACTTTCTCCTATTGTCTTTCTTTCAACCCTCTTGGAACAGACATTTTCCTTAAACTCATCATGATTGGATATTAAACATGGTGGTGGCTTGGATGTGTTTAGCCTTCTTGAAGGATACCGAGAGTTTTGATTCTTGTTGGTAGTTACTTGAACCAAAATTCCTTTTCATTAAATTCTTCATCCCCGTCCAAGTGGTAACTTCATCTTCAACATATCTCTTTCTTTCTACCAAATGATTATTCTACCAATAGCTAGCATAACTTGTGAGCTTCTCAGAGGCTATGTTAATTTTCCCCTTTTCAAAAGAATCATCAAACTCAAATAGCTCTCTATCCGATCTATCCATTCATTTAATTCCTAGGGATTTTCACTAAAATAAGGTATTGAAATCTTATACGATCTTACTTTTTATTAGGGTGGTTATTTGATGATCTATGGTTCGGATGAGGACTTCTTTCATAAGTATCTTGATAATAATTTGGGGAAGTTTTCTTAATCGAAACAAATCTTTCTTCAATAACTATTGTTTAAGTTTATGACTTGAATCATCTAATTGTTTTCATAAGTTCGATGCATTATAACTTTCGAGGTGTTCTTCATAATTATTCTCTAAGTTTTCTTCTTTAGGAAATTTATCTTTGAATGTTTGGAAAATTCTTTTTTCATTAAGGTGGTTTAATTGATACCAAGGATCTAGATAATATCTGGGTTCATCATAATAAGTGGATCTTGAAGATCTTCCCCACAAGAGTTTCTCATGTTGTAATAATTAGGGTCTTGGTAATAAAGGTGGTTTGGTTTCTCCTAGTCATTTTTCAACACTTAGACTGATTAAAGAAAACTAAAAAGCACAACAATTATCCAAACACCCAAACAACCACAGCAATATATCAAAGGAAAACGAAGATTAACAACAACAAAAATTTAGTTTTCTGGTAGGCATTTTCACAAACAACTATGGGCGTTCTGGAGATGACAAACGGCAAGCAAAAACAGATTACTCAACCTAAGAGAATTTTCAATTTTCGATCAACACTTACAGCAAATGATTGAGTGACATTCATTGATTAATCCCAGCAAAGCAAAGCAATTAAACAGCACAAAACAGTTTGCTAATTCTTGTCAAATCACAGCAAGGAAATATCAGACTGTTAGCACAAAATTTTCTCCAAATTCAGTCTAAACGGAAAGTATCAACAATCAAATTTCTGTAATATATTATCTGTTCAGCACTTTTAACCCAGCAAAATGAATAGTAACCGCCAACGATTAGCAATTATGCAGCAAGAAAAACAGTCTATTAGTCAGTGCTAAAACACAGCAATATGCAGTTAAAAGGTGCAGCAAGTTTATACCAGAAATCAAATCAAAACAGCCAATAATTCAGCAAGTTAAAAATCTCAGATTCAAATTAACAAGCCAACAGTCCACAGCAGAATATGTGTAGATTATGCATGGGAATTACTTCAACTACGTATAGAAACAGAATCAATAATTTCAAGCAAACATAACATCACAAATGGAACAAATTGTTGACTTTGGTAATAGTTCATGGGTATTCAATTTAGCAAAATAAAAGCATGAAATACGAAACTTTACTGGACAGTTTTTGAAATACAGATAATATTCATGCAAATTTTATCTTTTGATGTACCTACTGTCTCAAAAAGAGAAAAGTTCATGAGGATTACAACAACAATCCAGAAGAACACAGTTGATGGATATTGGATCAGTAAAAACCTAAAACAATAGTTATGCAAAGTGGGCTACTATGAGTTAACTTAAACAGAAACTCATGAAAGCTTAAAATGATTCTTCGTTTCTGGAAATCACTTCACCAAGAGTTCAAGCACAATAACAGTTGAATAATAATCAAACAGATCACATAAATATTCTTTACAATTGATGTATATTAGATGCTAACAGAAGACAAGTTAATTCAACAGATGAACAATTAAAGTTCATGCAAGTGGGTTACTTCAGTTGAGCAACAGAAATAGTTTGCAGATCAGATTAGAAAGTTAATGAAGAATGAACAGAAGACAACCTGTAAACTAAACATATTTCTGCATGATAATTTCTTTCTGTTACGTAAGAATTCAGAACAAAAATTTCTTGCAAGCTTTGGGTACTATAGTTTAGTAAAACAGAAACATAATCATGATGACAGGCAACAATATTCTCATTTAACTAAAATATCCATGCAATATTTCAGAACACAAAAACTAACATGCTGGATAAATCACGCGGAAAACTAGTTCATGCATCATGAATTATTCTGGTTAACTATCAGAAACAAAACAAGACAACGACAACGTTGAGAAGAGGAATCTTGCTGGTTTGGATATGAATTGGTAAAACCAGAGAATGTTGAACAGAGAAGGAGAAGGAAGAAGAGAAACGGCGGCAGAGAGAATGATGATTTCTATATTCAAAAATTGTACTCTTACAGTGTATATACCCAAGATATAAAAGAAACTAAAACGTAACTATTATGTACAATGAAACTATAAATGAATAGTAGTCTAGTAGTCTAATATTCTCCCAGCAAGATCAAGGGCGATAGCCGAAGAGCTTGAACAAGAAGAGATTGAAAGAGTCGGGTGGAAGAGGTTTAGTGAGAGCATCGGCCAGTTGGTTAGATGAAGGAGTGAACTTGACCGATAACTTCTTTTGAAGCACCTTTTCCCGAACGAAATGAAAATCAAGCTCTACATGTTTAGATTTTGAGTGCATCACAGGATTAGAGACAAGATATGTGACACTCAAGTTATCACACAGTATGAGAGGTGCGGTGGTAGAAGTGATACCTAGCTCCTGTAAGAGGGACTGCAGCCAGAGAACCTCAACGGCACCGTTGGCAACACTACGATACACGGATTCAGTACTGGAACGAGAAACAACCTTCTGTTTGGTAGAGGATCAGGAGATAAGATTTGGACCTAGAAAAATACAGAAGCCACTGGTGCTCTTCCGATTGTCGGGACAAGAAGCCCAGTCGGTGTCTATATAACATGTCAGGTCATGAGAGTTAGATGGCGTGAAGGAAATACCGAGTGAAGGAGTGCCTTTGAGATACCGGAGAATTCGCTTTACTGCTTGCAAGTGAACATCAGAGGGGGCATGCATGAACTGTGAGACTTTGTTAACTGTAAAATCAATATCGGGCCGTGTAAGGCAACAGTATTGGAGACCTCCGACTATGCTATGATATAGAAAACCATCCGGTCGGGGTGTCCCGGAGTGTATAGATAACGGAGGCTTAGCGACCATAGGAGTCGGGATCGGTTTGCACAAATCCATATTGGCCCTGTGAAGAAGCTCAGATATATACCGTGATTGTGAAAAAGTCATACCAGCAGGGGTCTGAGTGACAGAAATATTGAGGAAGTAGGATAAGTGGCCAAGATCTCGAACTCTGAACTGAGAATGTAGGTACACGAGGAGCTGATCTACAAGAGTGGGCGAGTCACCTGTCACAATAATGTCATCAACATACACAAGCATAAAAAGGACGGATGATGACGTACGGCGTATGAAAAGTGATGAGTGTAACATCCCCGACACTAAATTTGACCTTTATACTAATCCTAAAATTCACAAGAAATTTAAACTTTTATTCTATAATTTAATCGTGCATGCATAAGGGGGTTCAACCCCAATCAGCAGAAGACTATTCACATGTGGACAATCTCATATTAAATTAAACCTTTGTATAACAGTGATAAAATAATAAAACAGAGGCTTCGGTCAACGTCTATAACAATTCGTCTCGGGTTTCGTCAAAGGAACAGTAAAGGCGACTCTTCCTATCGGGTTTCATTGAAGGAATAGTATTTTTCCTCTCATATTTCTTCAATTTAAACAGTAGGGGTAGCTAATTCTCTCTATCGGGTTTGGACGACAAAAGCCTGCGGAGGCGTGGATGACAAAACCTATGAAGGCGTGGACGTTTGAAAACATAGTCAGTGTGGATGACTGAAACTATAGGCAGTGTGGACGACTGAAAACAGTAAGCAGTGTAGACGACTGACATTCTCTGCCAGAATGCTTAATTAAACTTTATCGTCCACAGACTTACTTAGACTTTTTGTCCACAGACCACGTGACTTAATTTATTGTCCACAGTCCATGTGACTTATTCAGTCCATGTGACTTATTTGTCCACGTCTTTGGACGATGACTTTCTTTTGCCAAAATACTTGACTGGACTTTATCGTCCAAGGACTTTGGACGATGACTTTCCTACTGAATACTTAACTGAAACTTTTAAGAATCCCTACTCTAAACCATGCGTTACCCGATCGATCGCCCCTTATTGGCGATCGATCGGCTAGCTCTCTGGATCTTGTCCAGAGAGCTGCCTTTATATTTTTTCCTCTGTACCTACACATCATTCACTCAGAACTTCCAGAAACATTTAAAACATCAATATCAATTGTCATTTCATCAACGTTAGTATTTATACTATCCAGACACCAAACATCATAAAATGGGTTTTTATGCAATTCATTTCATATCATCACCCATCAGCCAATTTAAACCTATAACCCTCAAAATACATAACCTATGCTCCCACGGGTCAAATTTGCACCGACTGCACAACGCACTCTCACGGCATTCTTCTTCAATCAACTCATTCCTCGGGTGGAAGAACCACATTCTCACATTGCTCAAGATTACCTACACCATAAAAACATTTTATAAGCTAAAAAGCTCAGTAAGCTTCGTAAATGAGACATGCATGCTGTGCTTATGCAATTCATAAAAATCATACTGTTCTTTCGTACATTCATTTCTTTCATATACTTTCATTACATATAGGAGGGGTAGGCAACCTCTGCCCCACCTGAAGCAGACAACCTTTGTTCCACTTCAAGCAGGGAATGCCAACTTCTAACCCCCGTTGACAACCTTTGCCCCACTTGGAACAGACAACCTTTGTTCTGTCCCAAGCGGGGAATGCCAACCTCGAGTAGACAACCTCTGCCCCACCTGAAGCAGACAACCTTTGTTCCACTTCAAGCAGGGAATGCCAAACTTGAGCCCCTGTTGACAACCTTTGCCCCACTTGAAACAGACGACCTTTGTTCTGTTCCAAGCAGGAAATGCCAACCTCTATCCCCATAGTACCGTTTACATACATTTCCTTAGTTCGTTCTTTCTTACATGAAAATGTATGCATAAATTCTTTTTCCATGCTTTTTCATTTTAAACATGATGCATGATCGTGAACGGTACATTAAACATAAACAAGCATAAAACAGTAATTAAAACCTAAGAAAACATCTAGCATAACAGATACCTTAACCTACCCATCCAATCTACACCTAGACCATAAACTCACCAAATCCTCAATCAATGACAATCTTTATGGTGTAGGCCAATCGGCCAAGCAAGTCACGAATACTTACCTGATGTCCTTAGCAAATCGAGTGCTGTCCGTGTGCTTTGTTTACCTAAGCCAATTCACAACACTTGACATTAAAACCGAGCTTAATCAATCAAACTCCGAACTAAACAAAACCACATTAATTCTACTTAACTATTCTCCATAACCATAAATATCTTCATTTCAACTGTATCTACTGTGAACCTAACCATTTTTAACGCACCCGACCAAACTTCAACCGAACCCTAGCTGTTTAAATCCGTGACAACCGGCAACTTACATTTGAAAACTATAAAACCTTACCTAGGATCGTGTTTTTGGAAAGAATACGCGAAGGGTCGACAGAGCTTGGAGGAGGAATCGGCGTCGGCTTTAGGCACTTGTCGACTGGAAGCCAAAATTACCAGAGAGCTCGGGAGGATGATTTCGAAGATAGAAGTCATTAAGTGTTGAAGAGAGAGAGTGATGTTAGGTTTTTAATAGAATTTAACCTATCCAATGACAGTTTTGCCCCTTAGTAAATTTTCTATTAATCTTCCTCTGATTTCGTTAATTGATCCATCGATCCGTTTCTCCAAATTTCCTTATCTCACCAATAATTTTGATTTATTTCTAGGGCTTTAATAAAACTTTTCGTTCGTAAAACGGGCTTAATTTACTATTATTACAAAAAAAACGTATTTATATTATTAAGATCCAAAACCCGTAAAGCCGGGTGTTACAATGAGTCTGACTTTGATGCCAAGAAACCCCAATTTATTAAAGCAGTATATAATTTAGTATACCAGGCTCTCGGGAACTGCTTTAAACCATAAAGAGCTTTCTGTAGGAGACACACAGCCGACGGGTAAGATGGATCAATAAAATCGGGAGGCTGTTGCATGTATACCTGCTTAGTCAGATCACCGTGTAAGAAAGCATTGCTGATGTCTAATTGCCGAATAATCCAGTGAGAGGAGATAGCTAAAGAGAGCACTGTTCAAATGGAAGTGGGTTTGACTACCGGAGTGAACGTCTCATCATAATCAATACCTTCAGTCTGGTTATAACCTTTAGCTACCAGCCAAGCCTTGTACTGAGAAACTGTGCCATCAGAATTAAGCTTAGTCTTGAAGACCCACTTACAGCTTATAAGTTTTGCACCACGAGGTAGGGGAACTAAGGTCCAGGTGTGGGTTCGGGAAAGAGCGAAAATTTCCTCTTTCATGGCAGTGAGCCAGTGAGGGTCTTTGGCTGCTTGAGAAAAGGTTTTGGGTTCAAGGACGGTCTCGAAGAGGAAGGCTTTTGGCTTGAAAATACTAGATTTAGCTCGGGTGATCATAGGATGGGTATTGAGGGTGGAAGAGGGGCGAGCTTGGGGAGGTGAGGGATCAGGTAGAGTATGGGGAGGTGAGATGATAGCTGAAGGAAAAAAGGGTGAGGAAGTGGAACCAATTTGATGGATAGGTATTGGAGAAGGGATAGGGACAAGTGAGAGTGAAGATGATTGAGTAGGCGGATTGGTATAGGTGGGAGGATGAGTTAAGCAAGGGATGTTAAGTGTAAAAGAGTTTTGTGGAGAAACAGGTGGGGAAAGAGAGGAAAATGGAAATTGAGATTCAACGAAAGTGACATGACGGAAGATGTAGATTTTGTTAACGGCGGGATCGAGACATAAGGATCCTTTGTGATTTGGACTAGGAACTAAGAACACGCAAGGAATGGATCGGGGTTGAAGTTTGTGTTTATTAAACGGGCGAAGAAGAGGAAAACAGAGACAACCAAAACACGAAGAGAAGAGTAATCTGGAATTTTGTGGAACAAGCATTCAGAAGGAGACTTGTGATTTAAGACCGGAGTGGGCAGTAAATTGATTAAGCTGGTGGCTGTGAGGAAAGCATAAGGCCAAAAATGATGAGGGACGGAGGAATGGAAGAGTAGAGCAAGGCCTGTTTCAACGACATGACGATTTTTGCGTTCCACGCGACCATTTTGATTTGGAGTATACAGACACGAAATTCGATGCTGAATGCCAAGAGATTTTAAAAGAGAAGTGAGAGACTGAAATTCACCACCCCAGTCGGATTGGACAGTTTTGATTTGAGCACCGAACTGAGTATTAACAAATTGATTGAATTGGACAAAAGTAGTGAACACTTCACTCTTTAATTTTAATGGAAAGAGCTAAGTGAATCGAGTACAATCATCAACGAAGAGAAGAAAATATCGTGCGCCAGTGATGGATTTAATTGGAGAAGGACCCCACACATCAGTATGTATAACATCAAAAGGAAATTGAGCATGTGAATGTTAAATTGGAAACGGTAACTGATGACTTTTACTCATGTGACAAGGAGTACATGTTTGATACAAAAAATTGTTGGACTTTAAATTACAAAGGTCTAATACTTGTTTCAACACGACTGGAGAAGGGTGACCCAGACGCCTATGCCAAAGAGCATCCAAAACAGAGGGGGAATCCTTGAGCTGAGCACCAAGGGACAAAAGCTTGTCGGCAGGTGGAATGCGATAGAGGCCGTCACTGAGCAACCCACGGAGGAGGATTTGGTGAGTAGTCCGATCCTTGACAAAAAAACACGTTGGGTGAAATTCAACAAAAACACAGTTTTCTTGACACAATTTCGAAACACTGAGCAGATTTTGTGACAGATGTGGAGTGTGATAAACAGTGGGCAATTGAAGGGAGCGGCCAATGGCCGGAATAACAGAGGAACTAGAATTGAAAAGAGGAAGAAAGGTACCTTGCGCTGTGGCAATGTGAGAAGGAGCAGAGTTTTCCACACGAGGTAATTTGTGGAGTTTAGCTTGATGGTTATTGTCTGATTTACTACTGGGAAGGGTGGGAGAAGGGAAGACGGAGGGATAGAGGGGGAGGAAGGGATGGTTGAGCTGGGAGACGGATCTGTTGAGATTGGGGACGCCATTTAGCTCTTATACCACATTGAGAAGAGGAATCTTGCTGGTTTGGATATGAATTGGTAAAACTAGAGAAGGTTGAACAAAGAAGGAAAAGGAAGAAGAGAAACGGCGGCAGAGAGAATGATGATTTCTATATTCAAAAATTGTACTCTTACAGTGTATATACCCATGATATAAAAGAAACTAAAACGTAACTATTCTGTACAATGAAGCTATAAATTAGTAGTCTAGTAGTCTAATAGACAAAATCAAGAAACATGCATAAAAACAACCCTAAATATCGATATAGGATATATTATGATTTACGTGCCAATATTAACGGGTTAACAACTAGAACAGAGAAACACAAAAAAGACAACACGAAAACTAACCTTCATCCGAAATTATTGTGACCTGCTGCTGTCAACTAAACAAAAAAGAAGCTCAAGCAAATGGGTAATCTTGGTTAGCAGACAGAAACGAACGAAACAACAAAAGACACAGACCCAAAACGAAAACAGAGACAATTGATAAAGAAAACGCAAAATAACAAACCAGAGAGAAACTCTGGCTACCCACGAACGATCGTATGATCCCGAATGATCTCTGATACCAGATGATGTGCCTTGGACCCGAATGATCTCACGCTCAACAGGACAAGGTACATGCGCAAGCGAGTAAAACGATGAGACAAACATGGTGTTCTTGGGTTCAAACGAAAACACCTCAAAACAAGAGACCAGAGAACGAAAAAATGGATGAACGATGAAATGGAAATGGGTATGAGTGTAACCCGGTGTAACTTACTCAGAACACGTCAATGGAATGTGGGGAGTGGAAGGGGACCCGTGGCTAGTCTGAACGCAACTTGAGCACGTTCGGGTGATGATACCTTCCGTGGAGAGCAACAACAGTGCTTGGGCATTTGGTTATCACCGATCCTACTGTTTTCCAACCTTCCGTGAGGTTTGGAGAGGAAAGGTGTCGATGAGAACTTCAAGCAACCAATAGTTTGAAGTAATCTGACGAATCAACTCGGTGCCTTTGCATCGAGGCTCTCGGACGAACCGAGCAACGGGAAGAAAACTCACCCTCTAAAGAAAACCTTCTGTTTAATTTCAAATGATCAAAAACTAATTACCACCATTCAGAGGTTTAAATAATAAACCTTAACAGAGTGCTGAAAATTACAAAAAAGGAAAATTGAAGATAGCCGTTGAGAAGAGATAGCCGTTGGAGCGTCTTCGCTTCGGCCACGTTGGCGGTTGTGCCCGCGTAGGTGCTTGGCTGCCTTCTTTAATCTATTTGTGCCAATTTCCAGAATGCCCTCAAGCCTTGTGTACTACTGTCTTAAGTGGGCCAACTCCAAAAGATAATAATACAAGCATGTCTTAAAAGGCAAATGTTTTGCCTTATAAAAACAATAGTAAAAAAAGACAGTTACAATTAATTTGTCTAAGGGAAGGCAAATTCTCCCTTCAATGTGGGATAATCCTGGACATGTGTCTCTCCTCTTGGCAAGTGTGCGATATTCTTTTGCCATGTGTGCGTGCTTCTTCAACACATGTGTTGTTGCTCCCAATCCATGCTTTTTAGATGACCTTTACCTGAAAAATCCAAAAACGTGTTAGTGAAGAGATCAGTTAAAATACTTATCTTGGTTTGTGATCGTCTCAAATGGGGTCCATGACATATCAGTTACCCGAACTGTTGGTGAACAATAATTATCTACGAAGCAACCCGTATAAACAATAAACAACAAATACTCTGATCAAATTTAGGAATTCAAAACTCAAGGAGCATGTCATCACCGCTCTATTACTCATTTCGTAACATGTAAACAATACAACATTCACGCAACAAAAAGTGTACTGGGATATACTCTTGATACTTTGACACTGAAACCATCAAAAATATCACGAGTATCAATTCTCCCAAACATGTATATCACAACAATATGAAACCATAGAAATGGTAAACGTATAAATCATATATACATACATGTAAAAATACTAACGTCCTGGCGACCGGGCACTGTCAAGATCAAAAATAGAGTTTTTTGGAAGATAATGATGCAATAAAAATAGTATAAAACTTATACCTTTACGCCGAACGCTCATTCTTCCAACTAGAGGTGCAACCTCAGCCTCAAAGTCTTCTAAGCCAATGGCAAAACCAAAGTTACGATTATGTCACTAAACACTAAAGGAAGACACAAGGATGAGTCATATACTGAGACTAAGAACCCAATCCGAAACACTATAAATGGTCGTAAACTTTACCGAGGTGGACAAACTTTTCATAAAAATATAGTCGTGCGGTCGCACTTTATAAGAGACCGATCAACACTTATAAGTGAGGGTCGACACTTAGAACACTCTAGTTTGGCCGCAGTTGACATTTTATGGCTCTTGGGGTTCGAGCCAAAATGCACTAGCGGTCAACGCTTTCTTCTGATGTGTTGAAATCTTTTGCAAAATAGAAGGTGTGCGACCGACACTGCCCTCAAGCGGTCGGCACCTTGAACTCTATTTCCAGCGCATGGTTGAAGTGTCTACCGACCATCCACAATAGTCGACACTTGAGTGACTTCTAGCATTGGAAAGTCACAAAAACGGCACTCCTTGCCGTTTCTCACCTCCATTCGACAAATAAACTTATTTAAACTTTAAACCTATTCATATAAACCAAAAAAAAAAACTCACAAGTTGATGAAAATCCACACCTATTTGCAACTTGTGGTTGACCACAAGCACTAGTTTCCCTCGGATATCCAATTGCTAATTATCGGGGTTTCCCATATTCCAACAGACAGTTTCAATATCAAATGAAGTTCAAATGCTCTGAAATTTTAAGAGTGCTTACCTCAGGTGTGTAGTAGTTACCCCTAAAATTTGAGAAGAAAATATTAAGAACTCCGGAAGTTATGCAAAAAGCAAATGGGTATGGTTGGGTGGTCAATGGTGCGGCTAAGCACCCGATTGAGAGGCGATTTCTCCCAAGTATTAACTCGAGCTGTAGTGATCCAAAAAATGAATAAATTTACCACAAACTAGCTGTGTGATTGATAAAGAGAGACTGAAAATGTTAAAGGCTAAAAGGGTCGAGAAGAGAAGATAGGGCGATTAGGCCGATAAGGAGGAAGCTAGGTAGGCCGATTGAATGCTATTTGGCACCTTCTCGGTTCAACGATCTTTCTTCAAGAAAGACACTTCAACTTACAATTGAGAGGAAAGGTTTGCAACCTTGCTGGGATGTCTCTTTGCCAATAATGCTAGGAGGATGGCAGCAATTGAAATTTTCTCTATTTTGGCTCTAACAAAATAGATCAAACAACACACTTTACCTCACGGATATCACACACCGAAAAGGAGAAATGCAAAACTTCAAAAGCTAACAAAGGTTCTACAATTTTCAATATTCAAAAACTCCATAAAGGAGCTAAAAAAAATATTTCAATCGCACCTTTTGAGCCAACAAAAGGGCGGAGTTCTACCAGCTACGCCAAACAAGGTAAGTGGCCGAGTATGTACGCAGGTTTGAGTCGCTTTCCCGTTATGCAGGTTTGTTGGTCAGCGAAGAGGATGATAAGGTGTACCAATTTGTGCAAGGTTTGAAATTGGAAATTCAGAAAGAGGTGAAGACAGCAGGCGGGCGTGGAAGACATGCCATATCACAAGGTCGTGGCTAAGGCCCTCGAGTTAGACGATATAGAGATGAAGCTTCAACGGCAAAAAGAACCGCCAAAGAAGTTTTTTAGAGAAGTGCAACCGCAATAGAATCGAGGTTGGAAGCCAAAACAACGTGGGGTTAAAAGGCCGAAGAGGCACCTATGGGTCAAGGTAGGGACAAATGACCACAAAGGTCTCCATAGGCTCTTCTATGCCCTACGTGTCAAAAGAATCACTTTGGGGAGTGCAAGTTGCATTCCGGCCGATATTTTCAGTGCGACTGGATGAGGCACAAGGCTATAGATTGCACTTCGGGGAGTGCAAGTTGCATTCCGGCCGATATTTTCAGTGCGATAGGATGAGGCACAAGGCTATAGATTGCACTTCGGGGAGTGCAAGTTGCATTCCGGCCGACTGTGATTATAGCGTTATGTTGCCCTCTGGGGAGTTTTTACACTCAGATCAGGCGATACAAGGTGATGTGATATCTATTGGTGGTCGGAAGTTATATGCGAACTTGGTTATCATAGACATGAAGGGGTATGATGTGATTTTAGGGATGGATTGGTTGTTTGGGCACTATGCTACAATCAATTGCAGGTCGAGAATGGTAGACTTCAGACCCTCGAGTGGTGAGGGTTACTCGTTTCAAGTGACCCTCCGTTCTAGTCAGATGCCTATGGTATCGTCCATGAGTGCCCAGCACTCAATAAAGCTGGATGTTCGGGTTTTATAGCCAGTGTTTTTGATGTGAGGATGCAGAATGAGAAGAAGTTATGTGATATTTCGGTAGTTGTGGAATTTCCAAAAGTTTTCTTATACCAATTACCAGGTTTGCCTCCTGATCAAGAAATGGATTTTAAGATAGAGATTATTCCTGGTTCGGCTCCTGTATCTAAGAACCCTTATAGGATGGCACCGGTGGAGTTAAGAGAATTGCAAACCTAGTTGAGGGAATTAACGAACAAGGGTTTTATACGCCCAAGTGTTTCTCCTTGTGGCTCTCCGATTTTGTTCGTGAAAAAGAAGGATGACTCCTTAAGGATGTGCGTGGATTACTAGGAATTGAATAAGTTGACTATAAAGAATAAGTATCCATTGCCAAGAATCGATGATCTATTTGACGAGTTACAAGGAGCCACTTTATTTTTTAAGATCGACTTATGTTCAGGGTATTACCAATTGAAAGTTAAAACTGAGGATATACCAAAGACTGCCTTCAGAACACGTTATGTGCATTATGAGTTTATGGTGATGTCCTTTGGATTGACGAATTCCCCGATAGCTTTTATGGACCTAATGAACAAAGTGTTTCGAGAATTTTTGGATAAGTTTGTAATAGTTTTCATAAATGATATTTTGGTGTATTCCCAAAATAACAAAGAGCATGCAGGCCACTTGAGAGCAGTTCTGACTACTCTGAAGCAGCATCAATTTTATGCTAAATTTTCCAAGTGTGAGTTTTGGCTGAATCAGGTGAATTTCTTAGGCCATATAATTTTGAAAGAAGGAGTTTCGGTGGATCCTAGCTAAGATTCAAGCAGTAAAGAAGTGGCCTCAATCAAAAAATGCAAGTAAAGTACAAAGTTTTGTAGGCCTGGCTGGATATTATAGGAAGTTTATCGAAGATTCTCTATGATAGCTAAGTCTTTGACAAATTTGACGATGAAAGAGGTGAAGTACGATTGGTCTAAAGTTTGTGAAGATAGTTTTCAGACCTTAAAACAGAAATTGACCATAGCACCATTATTAATATTGCCCGTGGAGAACAAAATATTTAATATTTACTGCGACGCGTCCAATGTCGGATTGAGATGCATATTGATGCAGGAGGAAAGGTCATTGCCTATGCCTCTAGGCAACTAAAGAGCTACAAGCAGAATTACCTGACGCACAACCTAGAATTGACAGCAGTGGTATTTGCGTTAAAGATATGGAGACACTACCTTTATGGACAGAAGTGCGAAGTATTTTCAGACCACAAGAGCTTGAAGTACCTTTTTACGCAAAAAGATTTAAATATGAGTCAAAGAAGGTGGTTGGAGTTCGTGAAGGACTACGACTTTGAGATAAAGTACCATCTAGGAAAAGCTAACACGGTGGCATAGGCTTTGAGTTGGATGCCTAAGACTGAGCAGTCCACCGTTTTTAGCATGTCAGCTTCATTGAGAAACGAGATCCAAAAGTTTGAATTGTAAGTAGTTTCAGAACTTTTGCCCTTGCTTTCAGACTTAACAATACGACCGACTGTTTTAGACAGGATTAAGGAGGCTCAACAGATTGACTCAAGGGAAAAAGATGATATTTTGGCCAAGTTAACAGATGCGTCTTCTGAATTAAGTTACTCGGAGGACGACATTTTAAAATTTAGTGATCAATGGTATGTTCCAAAAGATGAGGAGTTAAGAAAGTTAATCATGGCATAAGCACATTCATCGTCGTTCTCAGTGCATCCAGACAACACCAAGATGTACCGAGACTTGAAAGTGCACTATTAGAGGCCCAATATGAAACGAGAAGTACCCAGCTATGTACAGTCCTGCTTAATTTGCCAACAAGTGAAGGCAAAACACCAAAGGCCAGGTGAGATGTTACAACCCTTACCGATTCCCGAGTGGAAGTAGGATCATATTTCAATGGATTTCAGTGGTTGGCTTACCGAGGATGGCCAAGGGACAAGATAGTATATGGGTCGTAGTAGACAGACTGACAAAGACAATTCATTTCTTGCCGGTAAAGACGACCTACACGATGAATCAGTTCACAGAGCTGTACGTCCAAGAGATTATCAAATTACATGGGATTCCAGTATCAGTTGTTTTGGACCGGGATCCTAGGTTTACTTCGAGGTTTTGGAGAAGTTTACAACGCGCTATGGGTACTAAGTTAACCTTTAGCACTGCGTTTCATCCTCAGACCGATGGACAATTTGAAAAGATGATTCAGATACTTGAGGATATGTTGAGAACATGCGTGCTAGAGTTTCAAGCGTCATGGAGCTAGTATTTACCGTTGGTAGAATTTGCAATAACAGCTACAAGTCTACAATTGGTTTGGCTCCGTAAGAAGCATTGTATGGTAGAAAGTGCAGATGGCCACTGTATTGGGATGAAGTGGGCGAAGCTAAATTGATTAGTCCAAAAATTTTACAACAGCTATCTGAGAAGGTCACTGTAATCAGACAAAGGATGGAAACTGTAACAACCCGACCCGTACTCACGGAGGGGCCGCCACGGGACTTTCACTTGACGTTGACTCTAGGCTTGGACATTTTGGATGTGAAATTTTTTTACTTTTTAGAACACTAAATTCAATCCTAAAGTCAAAAATTTTAAACGTGAAAATTTTTGACTTTTTAAAACATTAAATTGAAGCCTAAAGTCATTTTCAGTAAAATGTTGACTCAGTTTTAGGTCGTTTAAATCGTTTAAAATGTGTGGAAAAACGTTCAAAAAATACGTTTTGGAAAGTATCGCGAAACGTAGGGTTGAAACGTGTTTAATAATCAAAACTTGAAAAAAAATTGGATTTGATGCACTTGACATGGACTCGCGACCATCACGCGCCCATGGCACGCGCGACCATCGCGCGCCCATGGCACGCGTCGCCTACCCGGATGCGCGCAGCGCCTTGGTGGCACGCACTGGGCAACGGATCGATCGGCGAACCCTCTGGTTCCCGACTGAAATCCAGACATTTCACCGATCGATCGGCTGTGCGTCCTGCCCGTGCATTTAGCACACTCCGCGCAACCCGCGCGCAGCCCAGCGCACCCCGCACACCACTTCTCCATTTTCCACCCTTTTTCACATTTTCTCCATTTCTACCACCTACACTTCACATTAAACTTAACTAAAACCTTTCCCAACCTCTCTAAACGTAAAATATTTCAAAAACCCCAAAAACACCACTCAAAACGTAAAACGTGGCAGAATTAAAGAAATCAAACTGCATGGATCGATCTAAAAACCGAACGTATCCATGCACAACCTTAATAGTCCAAACAGTTCCAGTATGATTTTCCAAAAAAACAACTATCTAAACAAAAGTTTCAAAACATTTATACAAAACCTTTACTTCACCTAAATCCTAAAAAAAAAAACTATACACCATGACATACACCTCGAAACGTCACCCACGGGTCAAAAATACGCCTGATTGCCGCAAACAACCCCACAAGCTCGTCCCGCCAACCACACCAACACATCAGCCTGAGACTCTAAGTCCTTATCCGTAGGATCCGTACCTACATTATAGAGTTCAACTAATGAGCCTAAAGCTCAGTAAGATCATATAATGCCAGGAATGCACGTGCTATGCATGAATATTTCAAAAACATGAACATTACTTTACATTTACATTCAAATGGACATGTGATATAAGTGGGGCTTATAGGGAGTGGGAAACATTACGTACTTGACGTGGGTTAAGATGATTAGTAATTGTGCCGTGTCCCTGTGAGGGATAAAATAATTTGTTTGTCCGCGGCGAGGACGGTTTTACATGAATCCCAGAGAAGGACAAAACATATGCCAGCACCCGTCCCACACTTAACCGTACTTTGCATTTACATTTTTATCTTTCTTACTTCAAATCACGTGCATAAAACATTTTGTATGATTTCCTTGAAAAGGTGATGTATGAACATACATTGTGCATAAACATAGCATAATGAAAAGACAGGTCCTTGAAGCATAAAATAAACGACAGATCATCAAGACATTACATAAAACAAACATACTTAACTTAAGATATATTCTACGACCTATCTACCCATGGACAACCCCGAAAGCGTAAAAGCCTAGTACCTCCGTGATGTAGGGCTTTAAGAGCCAAACACATACGTATGAACTTATTTGGCGTTCTTAGCAAGCCGACACTTTACCTAAGACATTTCACAATTTTTTCATTAAAATCGATCCTAAACAAACAATTCTAAAACCAAATGTAACTCCTAACAAGGCCAACTTTCCTAAAAACTCCAATTTACTTTATTCAAGCATTCCATCGAGAACTTTTATACATTTCCAACTACCAAATTCAACCTAATTTTCTATTTTCAACCTAATCTACCAACAACAATCACAAATGCATCATTATTAGCCATCAATACGATAAAACTATCAATTTCCAACATAACCTATAAATTTAACAACCCTAAATCGAAAATCCTAACGAATAACAACCCTAAAACCAAAGCTAATCGTCTAAGAATATGTGAACCTTACTTAGAGCTTGATTGTTGGAAGAAGAATCAAAAAGGAGTCGCTGGGGAGAGGTGAAGAATCGACCGTGAGAATGTCGAAGGAGGAAGAAGAGAATTGCCTGGGAGAGGGAGCGGAGAATTCCCTTCTGCAGAGTGTTTTCAGGGGAGGGGAGGGGAGGGGGGGATGGGGGTGTTTAGTTTTATAAAAAAAAAATTGACTTCTTAATTACTATTTTACCCCTCCTCTTAATCATTTACCTATTTCGCTATTTAGCCTATCTATTTGGATTCTCCCAAATTTTCTTATTCCACTAAATATTTCAATTAATTCATAGGATTCTAACAAAACTTCCTGCTCGTAAAACATGCTTAAATTACTATATTTATGAATATTACACTAATAAGCGAAAACTGAAATTTTGGGCATTTTGACTTTTTCTTTTTCGTTCTATTTCTTTTAAGCTCTTAAATTCTCGTCGTCTAAATTCCAATAAAATATTCCTTACATTAATAGAGAATTTCTTCCATTCAAATAAATTTAAGAACGGTTACATGATCGAAAATGCCGGGTGTTACAGAAATTGCACAAAGTCGACAAAAGAGTTATGCAGATCGAAGGAGGAGAGATCTTATATTTATGGTAGGAGATGAGGTGTTTCTGAAGATTTCGCCGTTTAAGGGCGTTGTTCGATTTGGTAAGAGAGGAAAATTGAATCCACGGTTCGTCGGACCGTTTCCAATAACCGAAAGGAGGAGAGATCATTTTGTGGTAGGAGATGAGGTGTTTCTGAAGATTTCGTCGTTTAAGAGCGTTGTTCGATTTGGTAAGAGAGGAAAATTGAATCCACGGTTCGTCGGACCGTTTCCAATAACCAAAAGGATAGGAGTTACGACATACAAGCTATGATTGCCGTCATCTATGGAGGGAGTACATAACATTTTCCATGTGTTGATGTTGCGTAAATGCGTGCGTGATCCAACGCATATAGTGGAATCGGTTAATCTTATAGTTCAGCCGACTTTAACTTATATGAGGAGAAACTAGTGCAGATTTTGGAGTCTGCGGTGAAAGTGCTACGTAATAAGACAATTCCACTAGTAAAGGTATTATGGAGAAACCACAACGTAGAGGAAGCCATGTGGGAACGACAACATGACATGAGGGAGAGATATCCCGAATTATTCAGGTACACAATTTTGGGGACAAAATTTCAATAAAGTAGTGTAGGATGTAACACACGGGTTTTCGAGTTTTCAGGTTTTCTGCTATATAGTGTCATATTCGTAAATATTCCCGTTTTACAAGTGGGAAGTTTTGTTAGAACCCTATAAATAAATTGAATAAATTTCAGAGAATCCAAATCAATAGGTAAATAGCAAATTAATTAGAGGAATAGGTTAAGGGGTAAAATAGTAATTTGCGAAGTAAAAATTTATAAAAATAACAAAACCCCCTCCCCCTCTTCACGGTTCACTCTACAGAAATGAATTCTCCCCTCCCTCTTTGGTGATTTTTCTCCTTTCGCCGTTTCCTCCTTCGCCGATTCATCTCCTCTTTTTTCGGAGATTTCTCTTCCGTTTTTCGTCATCAATCAACGCTCTAGGTAAGGCTATAGTGTTCTTTGAGTTTAGTTTCGGTTTAGGGTTTGATAATGGTTTGGGTTTATCGATTTAGGGTTTGAGAATTTTTAGGTTATGTTAGAAATCAATAGTTTTATCGTATTTATGGCTAATAATATGATTGTTTGTGATAATTAAGTTGGAAGAATGGTTATTGGTGGATTGTTAGGTTAAATTTTGGTGGTTGAATGTGTATAAATGCCATTAATGGAGGTTAGAGAAATTATGAGTGCAAAGTGCTCGGTGAAATGCCCAAATGACGTAAATTGAAGTTTAGGAAATTTACCTTAACTAGGAGTTTCGTTTAGTTATGGAATACGGTTAATTAGGATCGATTATAATAATGGATTGTAAAATGTCTTAGGTGAACCAGCTTAAGGACGGTGCTCGGCATTGCTAAGGACTTCAGGTAAATGATTGTTAGGTTTTCGGCCCTTAAAGCCCTACATTATATCGATGCTAGAATTATATGTTTTGATGACGTTTTTCTTGGATTGTGGGGTTTTAACGAGTCGGGTAGCCTAGGGAGTTAGCTGCTAGATATATGTTATGTTGAATTACGAGTTAAACATGTTCATGGAAATTGTATGAATTGTCTTTGATAGTTGTTATATGCGTAGTTTCCTCATGCATCATGTTTTCCATTCAAAGGCATACGAAATGTTTTTACATGCACGTAAAGGTAAGTGAGGGTGGTGAGTAAGTAAGGCACAACATGGCACGATATATGGTACGCACGGAGCAAGGCAAAACATGCAATATATGGCACTCACGGGGCAAGTTATGTTGTGTGGTCTACGGGATAGACGGAGTGGTGCATGTGCCTACGTAAATCCCTACTTTTCTCATGTATAATCCCTACTTTTCCTCATGTATATAACGTTAAAGAAATGAAATGAATATGTTTTACGAAAGTAATGCATTCATGTATATATCGTGTATTGTGCACTCCTTACTAAGCATTATTAGGCTTATCGTTTAAATCGTATGATGTAGGTGACGAGATCGAAGGTGAAGAACCTCCTCTGGATGATAAAGCATAGGTGGTCGAAGGATGGTGCTCCTGGCTGGCAGGTGGGGAGTGTTCTGGCATGGCTAACTGACCCGTGGGTGTGCTCCGAGCGATTTTTGGTAAATGTATGTGAATATATTAGATATAGGACTAGTTGTCGATGATGTCTATTCTGTCAGATTCGCACGTAAATGTGGGATGTTAGGTGAGTATTTAGGTAAAAAGGTGGAGAAATGGCAAAGGATTGAAGGAAAAGAGGGTAGGGCACTGGGCGCGCAGGGCGGCCAGGAAGGGCGAATGAGGCGCGCGATATCCACGCTGCCCTGCTCAAGCCGATTGATCGGCCAGGTCGCTGTTCACCCTGGCGAAATCCAGAGCGTCAGCCGATCGATCGGCCAACAGTAGCGGGGATAAGGCCTGAGCACCAGCGTGGATAAGGCCAACAACAGTAGCGCGCTGAGCACCCAGCGCGCTATAGGCGCAGTAGGCCTGCGAGACACGGGGAGCACACTCTCGCCCTGTGGCCGCGCGAGGAGAGCGGCAAGGCGTGGTGGCGCAGCGGTTGAGCGATTGACGCGCGGTGCGCTGTTGGTGCGCGAGAGACACGCTGCGAGGCGCAGTGCACGAGGGGCGTGCTCTGTGGACGAGCGATAGGCGCTCGTGTGGGCGCGCAGTTGGTGCGCCACGGTTGGCACGCGGTGCGCGCGGGTACGCTCGTTGTCACACACCAATTTTTCATCCCGGTAATGTGCGGCGTCAAGTCCCCGACTTGACCAGCCTTCCTCTTTTGATGCAGATAATAAGTAGAGTAACACAAGTGTTTACGGGGAGGCCACCTCCCAACCTTCTTTCTATTCAAAATACAAAGACTAGGTACAAAAATCTCTCTCAAGGACACCACAATAGCATAAGGATCTCTCTCTCTTTGCTTGGTGTCTCAAGGTGTATATATACACAATGGCCAAGCCATTATTATACATGAATCAAACCATCAATGCACATAACACATTCAAGGCTCTCGGTTCATGCATGTCCAGTCCACCCAGCATGCTGCCAAGCAGCCCAGCGCACTCCTGCGAGCGCGCGAGCGTGCCAAGCGCGAACTCACCACCCGGCCACCTGGTTCGCGTGGGTCGCGTCCCGTCTTTAGGCGCCCAGCGCCTAGCGCCCCACGTCCCAGCCGCTTGCACCCCGTGTTGCGCGTGTCGCGCCATCAGGCGCCTAGCATCCCGCGTCCTTGCCGCGTGCGCCCAGCGCGTGACGCTCTTGCTTCGCACCGCTTCGCGCCAAAAAGTCGTGTCCCGTCACGCCACCTCACGCCTAGACCGTGTCTGCCTGGCGCACGCCGCGTACTACTCGCGCCCCTTCGCCGCGCCAGGGTGTCAAGACCGTGTGCGCGCCACGTACCGTGCACCGCGTGACGCTCCTGCTTTGCACCGAAGCGTCGTGTCCCGTCGCGCCACCTCGCGCCTAGACCGTGTCAAGACTGTGTCTGCCTGGCGCACGCCGCGTACTGCTCGCGCCCCTTTGCTCGCGTCTCTTCACCGCGCCAGCGTGTCAAGACTGCGAGCGGCCCACGTACCGCGCACCGCGCCTACCTGCTCGCTCTCTCCCGCTAGCTTGCGCCGCTTTGCTCCTGGGCACAGCCCAGCACCCATCATCACCTCGCGCCCAGACCGTGTCCAGACCATGTCTGCCTGGCGCGCACCTCGTATCACGTACTGCTCGCGCCTCTTCGCCACGCCAGCATGTCTGGAATGCGTGCGCGCGCTCGTGCCCCCTTGCTCGCGCTTACTCGCTTCCACCTGCTCGCTCGCACCGCTTCGTTTCTGGGCGCAGGCCAGCACCCATCATCTGGCACCTCGCCTTAGCACCCAGTGCCTCGGCCCACTTCTCGCGCCCCACGCCTAGGCCCATGCATGCCACACTTCGTGCCTCAGTCCAGCGCCCAGCGCCCGACCGCAACATGCCCCGGGAGCCTAGCGCACGTCCAGCGTCCAGTGCCTCGGCCCAGCTCCCCACACTGCCCAGCCCGCGGCACGCCTATGGCGCATCTGCTCAACGCCTGGAGCCCAGTTGTGCGCCCCAGCCTGTGCCTCTGGCCTGCCACCTGAGCCAATCATGTCCCAAGAGCCCGGCTCTTGCACCTTTGTCCATGCGCTAGCCAACCATCATTGTTGCAGCACCATCATGGACCATGGGAAATGGTTCGTGACACTCGTCGTGGGCTCGCGTGCGTGTGCAGCATGCACGTAGTGTGGACAAGGGGCGGGCATGGTGTGCAGGCATGGGCCCTGCTCAGCTGATCGATCGGCCAGGTCGCTGTTCACCCTGGCAAAATTCAGAGTGTTCGCCGATCGATCGGCCAATAGTAGCGGGGATAAGGCCTGAACACCATCGTGGATAGGGCAACAACAGTAGCGCGCTAGGTGCTCAGTAGGTGCGGTAGGCCTGCGAGACGCGGGGCACGCGGTGCGTGCACTGTGGCCCCGCGGGTAGGCGCGCGCGAGGAGCGCGGCGAGGCGGCTAAGCGATTGGCACAGTTGGCACGCGAGGAGCACGTGGCGAGGCGCAATGTGCGCTGTGGACGAGCGATAGGCGAGCGGGTGGGCGCGGTGTGCTCGCAGCATGCAATAGAGGATGATCGATTGTCTAAGTCCGTTCTTTAATGTGTTAAGGAGAAAAATGAAAATTTTTATGTGAACGGACGAGGGTTAAGTGAAGAGTATGTCACGACAAGTCTGTGATGCCCCTGACGGGATTTTGGGGTCTTCGCAATAGTTCTTGACTTTGAGGTGTTTTCTCTTAAGTCCATTGCGGGCTTGCTAGGGCATATAGAGGCTAGATGTCCAAAACCAAAGCATTGGAGGCACTTGATGTCTCTAGCTCTAGGTGTAAAAGAACTTTCTCCTATGGTCTTTCTTTAACCCTTTTGGAATAGACATTTTCCTTAAACTCATCATGATTGGATATTAAACATGGTGGTGGCTTGGGTGTGTTTGGCTTTCTAGAAGGATACTGAGAGTTTTGTTTCTTGTTGGTAGTTACTTGAACCAAAATTCCTTTTCATTAAATTCTTCATCGTCCCAGTGTTAACTTCATCTTCACCATATCTCTTTCTTCCTACCAAATGATTATCCAAGTGGTAACTTTCATCTTCACCATATCTCTTTCTTTCTACCAAATGATTATTCTACCAATAGCTAGCATAACCTGTGAGCTTCTCAGAGGCTATGTTAATTTTTCCCTTTTCAAAAGAATCATCAAACTCAAATAGCTCTCTATCCTATCTATTCATTCATTTAATTCCTCGGAATTTCCAATAAAATAAGGTATTGAAATCTTGTACGATTTTACTTTTTATTTGATAATCTATGGTTTGGTTGAGGACTTCTTTCATAAGTATCTTGATAATAATTTGGGGAAGTTTTCTCAACCGAAACAAACTCTTTCTTCAATAACTCTATTGTTTAAGTTTGTGGCTTGAAACATCTAATTGTTTTTGTAAGTTAGATGCATTATATCTAAACATCTAATTGTTTTTGTAAGTTAGATGCATTATATCATACTGTTAGCACAAAATTTTCTCCAAATTCAGTCTAAACGGAAAGTATCAACAATCAAATTTCTGTAATATATGTTCAGCACTTTTAACCCAGCAAAATGAATAGTAACAGCCAACGATTAGCAATTATGTAGCAAGAAAAACAGTCTACTAATCAGTGCTAAAACACAGCAATATGCAGTAAAAAGGTGCAGCAAGTTTATACCAGAAATCAAATCAAAACAGCCAACAATTCAGCAAGTTAAAAATCACAGATTCAAATTAACAAGCCAACAGTCCACAGCAGAATATGTGTAGATTATGCATGGGAATTACTTCAACTACGTATAGAAACAGAATCAATAAATTTCAAGCAAATCACAAATGGAACAAATTGTTGACTTTGGTAATAGTTCATGGGTATTCAATTTAGCAAAATAAAAGCATGAAATACGAAACTTTACTGGACAGTTTTTAAAATAGAGATAATATTCATGCAAATTTTATCTTTTGATGTACCTGCATCTCAAAAAGAGAAAAGTTCATGAAGATTTCAACAACAATCCAGAAGAACACGGTTGATGGATATTGGATCAGTAAAAACCTAAAACAATAGTTATGCAAAATGGGCAGATGAGTTAACTTAAACAGAAACTCATGAAAGCTTAAAATGATTCTTCGTTTCTGGAAATCACTTCACCAAGAGTTCAAGCACAATAACAGTTGAATAATAATCAAACAGAACACATAAATATTCTTTACAATTGATGTATATTAGATGCTAAACAGAAGACAAGTTAATTCAACAGATGAACAATTAAAGTTCATGCAAGTGGATTACTTCAGTTGAGCAACAACAGAAATAGTTTGCAGATCAGATTAGATAGTTAATGAAGAATACAGAAGACAACCTCTAAACTAAACATATTTCTGCATGATAATTTCCTTCTGTTACGCAAGAATTCAGAACAACAATTTCTTGCAAGCTTTGGGTACTATAGTTTAGTAAAACAGAAACATAATCATGATGACAGGCAACAATATTCTCATTTAACTAAAATATCCATGCAATATTTCAGAACACAAAAACTAACATGCTGGATAAATCATGCGGAAAACTAGTGCATCATGAATTATTCTGGTTAACTATCAGAAACAAAACAAGACAACGACAACAATCAAGAAACATGCATGAGAACAACCCTAAATATCCATACAGGATATATTATGATTAACGTGCCAATATTAACGGGTTGACAAACAGAACAGAGAAACACAAAAAAGACAACACGAAAACTAACCTTCAACCGAAATTATTGTGACCCGCTGCTGTCAACTAAACAAAAACGAAGCTCAAGCAAATGGGTAATCTTGGTTAGCAGACAGAAACGAACGGAACAACAAAAGACACAGACCCAAAACGAAAACAGAGACAATTGATAAAGAAAACGCAAAATAAACCAGAGAGCAACTCCGGCTACCCACGAACGACCGTATGCTCTGATACCAGATGATGTTGTAAGTGTAAGCTTGATTTTACTCTTAATTTCTTACTAGAGAAATTACATAATTATTAATCAAAGAGTAATTCCAGGATCTAGAACTAATTGATTTTCACAATATTCATCAAACATGATTCAGAATACATCTTTCTTTCTCTGGGAAACTTAGCAGTAGGAGAGAAACATGATGATTTTTCATACACTTTCATTAACAGGAAAACAGGAAGATGAAACGTAGCTTACCTGGATCCATGCCTAAGAAATCGTTTCTCTCTCTTTCCCCTTTAGTTTTCTTTACTGGTGATTTTTTAGATGGAGCAAAAACACCATTCTTTCGTTCATCAGGCAGAGAGAGGACCATTCCTCAATATATGCATAATATTTTAATGTCCATCAAATTAACAAACAACTTTGCAGCATTTTTACGCCAATAGAATTATGACAACGTGAGCCACATCATGTGGTTGTCATAAATGGAGGAGTGTTCCTTGAGTCTTCATAGAAGACTTATTGCAGAACATTAAATGAGAACATTAAATGAATGGGAAACACCCAACATTCTCCCACTTGGCTCAATGGTCATAATCTCTATTCCATATAAGTAAAATATGGAGCAAATATAACATCATTATTGAATATATGATTAATATGGATCATAGCGGTCATATGTCAATTATAACGACACAGTTCCTTCCATGTATCACATATTAATTTTATACTCAACATCATCACTAAAAGGAATAATATAATGGTCCACATTAGTGTCTTTCATAAAGACTAATCCTGTTTGAATCATAACTTCATAATTTCATTACTGAATGCATTCAACATAAACAAACAGGATACATAAGTGTATATCAGAAACTATCAATACATGAGCTCAAGAGTGTCAAGTACATGAAGAACACAAACATAAAAATAAGGTTAACCTTCGGAAATGCCCATTCTTTCGACATGTTCCGTAAATGTCTTTGGCGGCAATCCTTTAGTCAACGGATCCGCAATCATAAAGTTGGTGCTTATGTGTTCAATTGACACCCTTTGTTTCTGAACTTCTTCTTTAACGGCCAAGTATTACAATTCAATGTGTTTAGCAGTAGTACAATTCAATGTGTTTAGCACCTTTAGAATACTTGTCGTTTTTAGAAAAGAAGACTGCTGCGGAGTTGTCACAATAAATTTTCAGCGGCTTGGCAATACTGTCAACAATTCCAAGTCCTGAAATAAAGTTTCGCAGCCATAAACCCTGAATTGTAGCCTCAAAGCATGCTACAAACTCAGCCTCCATAGTAGACGTAGCAGTGACAGACTGCTTCGCACTCTTCCATGAGATTGCACCATTTGCTAAAAGGAACAAATAGCCAAACGTGGATTTTCTGGTATCCACACATCCAGCATAATCAGAATCTGAATATCCAATCACTTCCAGATGATCAGATCGTCTATAAGTGAGCATGTGTTCCTTCGTTCCTTGTAGATACCTAAGGACTTTCTTTGCAGCTTTCCAATGCTCTATACCTGGATTACTTTGATACCGTCCCAGCATTCCGACAACAAAACTAATGTCGGGTCTGGTACAAGTCTGTGCATACATCAAACTGCCCACAATAGATGCATAAGGAATGTCTTTCATTTGTGTACGTTCCAATTCATTCTTTGGACATTGATTGAGATTAAATTTATCTCCTTTCTGAATTGGAACAACACTTGCCGAACATTTGTCCATTCTGAATCTCTCTAGAACTTTATTAATATAGGCTTTCTGAGACAATCCCAACAATTTTTGTGATCTATTCCGGAATATTTCAATTCCTATCACAAAGGATGCCTCTCCCATATTTTTCATTTCAAAGTTCATATTAAGATATTTCTTGGTTTCGTACAGTAATCCAAGATCATTAGTGGCTAGCAAGATATCATCAACATACAGAATCAAAAATATAAACTTACTCCCACTGACCTTTAGATATATACACCGATTAACGATGTTTTCCTTAAATCCAAAAGAGGTGATGGTATCGTTAAACTTAAGATACCATTGTCGGGAAGCTTGTTTAAGTCCGTATATTGATTTCTTTAATTTACACACCATGTGTTCTTGTCCTTTAACGACAAAACCTTCAGGTTGGTCCATATAAACATCTTCATCTAAATTCCCATTTAAAAAAGCAGTTTTCACATCCATCTGATGGAGCTCTAAATCATAATGAGCTACCATTGCCATAATAATTCTGAAAGAATCCTTTTTCGAAACAGGAGAAAAGGTTTCTTTGTAATCAATACCATCTTTCTGAGTAAAACCTTTGGCAACAAGTCTGGCTTTATTTCGTTCGATATTGCCATTAGAGTCGCGTTTGGTCTTAAAGACCCATTTACACCCAACTCTTTTACAACCTTCAGGCAATTCGACGAGTTCCCAAACTTCATTCTGTTCCATTGATTTTAACTCATCTTTCATGGCATCTAACCATTTATCAGAATTTTCACTTTCTATGGCCTGTGAAAATGAAACTGGATCATCATCAAGTCCTAAGTCACATTCGGACTCTTGAAGATAAACCACATAATCATTCGAAATAGCAGATCTTCTTTCTCTTACAGATCTACGTAATGGTATTTCTTGTGGTTCATCTATCATAGGTTCATTCACCTCATTATGTGGAGTTTGATCATTAATTTGTTGTTCGTGTAAGTCATGGATACCGTCAACAACTGTTGGAACAACAACTTGAGTATAAGTTATGGGTATTGGAACTTGCACCCTAACTTCTTTAATTGCCACTTTACGTGGTTCCAAACTCCCACTGATGTCACCACTTTCAATGAACCTAGCATTTCCAGTTTCAACAATTCTCGTACTATGGCTAGGACAGTAAAATCTATACCCTTTTGATTTTTCTGGATAACCAATGAAAAAACCACTGATTGTTCTTGAATCCAGTTTTCTTTCATGTGGATTATAAATTCGTACTTCTGCTGGACAACCCCAAACATGCAGGTGCCTTAAACTGGGTTTCCTTCCCGTCCACAGTTCAAATGGAGTATTTGAGACTGCCTTACTAGGAACCCTGTTTAATAAATATACAGCAGTTCTTAAAGCATACATCCACAATGACAAGGGTAAAGAAGAATTACTTAACATACTCCTAACCATATCCATTAAAGTACGATTACGCCTTTCTGCAACACCATTCTGTTCTGGTGTTCCTGGCATTGTGTATTGTGCACAAATACCACGACTTTCTAGGAATTTAGCAAATGGACCTGGATGTTGTCCATTTTCATCATACCTTCCATAATATTCACAACCTCTATCAGATCTCATAATTTTCACTTTTCTATCTAATTGTCTCTCAACCTCAGTAACAAACACTTCGAGAGCATTTACTGATTGAGATTTTTCATTAAGTAGATAGATATAACCATAACGTGAAAAATCATCAATAAAGGTGATAAAATATCTTTCTCCACCAAAGGATAGAACATCAAAAGGACCACATATATCAGTGTGTATAATTTCAAGAAGCTGTGTGCTTCTTGTGGCTACTTTCTTACTTGTGTTTCTCGTTTGTTTTCCTTTAATACAATCAACACAAATATTTAGATCAGTAAAATCCAAATTTGGAAGAATTGATTGCTTTATCAATCTTTCCATTCTTTCTTTGGATATATGACCTAATCGTTTATGCCACAAATTAGCAGAATATTCATTCACTAAACCACGTTTCGTTCCCACATTATGATGCAAGGTTAAAAGAGTCTCAGCAAAACAATTATTGAGCTTTAATTTATACAAACCATCATACAGAACACCAGTACCAACAAGAGCATTATCTTTATACAAACTGAAACATTCATTCCCAAACATAAAGGAATATCCAACTGTATCAAGTTTAGACAAGGAAACTAAATTACGAGAAACAGATGGAACATAAACAGTTTGACAAAGATCTAATTGATATCCAGTGTCTAACATTAACCGGTAAGTTCCAATAGCTTCAACTGGAACTTTCACCCGATTCCCCATGAAGATATACTTTTCATTTGGGCTTATGGTTTGGGTCGTAAGGAATCCCTGCATCGTATTAGAAACGTGAGTGGTACAACCAGAATCAATCCACCAAGTATTACAAGGAACTTCAGTTAAATTAGATTCGAAACATACTAAAGCAGTAGGCTTACCTTTCTTTTCGAACCATGTCTTACGTTTTAGGCAATCTTTCTGATAGTGTCCTTGCTTTCCACAGAAATGACACTTATCTTTCTTCTGTTCCTTCTTGTGAATTTGGAAAGAGGACTGAGCTACCGATGAGAGTCCTTTCTTACCCTTTCCACCTTTCTTTCCTGGTTTCTTTCCAGCTCCTTCATAATTCATGAGATTGACAGCTTGAGTTCCTGGTTTCTTGAGCCTTGCTTCTTCCTGAATGAGCATGCTTTGTAATTCATGCACATTCCATTTAGTCCTCATAGTATTATAGCTCATATGAAATGGGCCATATTGAGGAGGCAAGGAGTTCAGGATGAATGTCACTAGGAAGTTCTCGTTCACTTCCATTCCCATAGATTTTAATCTTGCTGCCATGTTTGTCATTTCGACAACATGTTCATGCATGGTACGTGAACCATCAAACTTCATGGTGGTCAAAGTACCCATCAGTGTTCCAGCAAGTGATTTATCAGTCGATTCTGACTGAGAACATTCTTTCACAAATTTCATAAATTCCATAGCACTTTCGGTGTTCGAAAATGTGGACTTGATGTTACTTGCTACTGTCATTCGCATAAACATTAAGCTTAGTCTGTTTGATCGTTCCCAAGCATTATAGAACGATTTTTGATCTGTGCTACTAGTTTCAGTTATAGCAGCTGGTTTCTCACTTACAAGTGCTAAATCAAGATCCAGAACACCAAGGTGAAACTGAACTTGTTCGCACCATTCAGAGAAATTTAGACCAGAAAACTTCACAACAGATGTGGCTTGCGAATGAAGAGCAACAGGAATAGATGCTGCAAAATATAAAACACGATTATACATTAATGCTTTGAGTAAGGCAATCAAACAATCATTAATATATATTGAAGTTCTCCTTTGGGTGACACAACAATACATAATTATAAACATAATTGATGCTCATCTTAAATTTCACATAATTGATAATTAACATACTCGAAATAGACATGTTTGTTATCTTTGGATATACTAAACACACCTACTCAAGGCATATCAATTTACCACAATCATATTCATAATTATAAAATAATCAATCCACCTTTGGGCGATTTAACATATTTTATAATCATGAAAATTAATGTACTCATGTCACTTATTTTCATCATGTTATTACATTATTGAGCATCACATAAAACATGAGTACTAACATTCTGATTCGGCCACTTTGGTGACTAACAAATCATCATAATTTAGATATCAAATTAAATATTAATCACCTTCATATAAACAATTAACAATGACAAAACATAATTGTCATTTTTATTATTAAAGAATCTAAACCTCAAGTATTATTTTTTGTTCAAACTTAGACAATAATATGTTTTTTTTTTTTTTTTTATATGAACAGTAACATCCGGCAATGAACAGTAAATCCGGCATGAACAGTAAATCCGGCAATGAACAGTAAATCCGGCAATGAACAGTAAATCCGACATGAACAGTAAATCCGACATGAACAGTAAAATCGGCATGAACAGTCATTCCGACATGAACAGTAAAACCGGCATGAACAGTAATTCCGATCCGGAAATAAACAATAAATCGGCCGGAAACATTTATTTTGACAGAAAACTTTTATGCAGCAAATAACCATACGATTAACAATTAACATCTATAACGGAAAATCAACAGTTCTAAAACTCATGCTCTGATACCACAATGTAAGTGTAAGCTTGATTTTACTCTTAATTTCTTACTAGAGAAATTACATAATTATTAATCAAAGAGTAATTCCAGGATCTAGAACTAATTGATTTTCACAATATTCATCAAACATGATTCAGAATACATCTTTCTTTCTCTGGGAAACTTAGCAGTAGGAGAGAAACATGATGATTTTTCATACACTTTCATTAACAGGAAAACAGGAAGATGAAACGTAGCTTACCTGGATCCATGCCTACGAAATCGTTTCTCTCTCTTTCCCCTTTAGTTTTCTTTACTGGTGATTTTTTAGATGGAGCAAAAACACCATTCTTTCGTTCATCAGGCAGAGAGAGGACCATTCCTCAATATATGCATACTATTTTAATGTCCATCAAATTAACAAACAACTTTGCAGCATTTTTACGCCAATAGAATTATGACAACGTGAGCCACATCATGTGGTTGTCATAAATGGAGGAGTGTTCCTTGAGTCTTCATAGAAGACTTATTGCAGAACATTAAATGAGAACATTAAATGAATGGGAAACACCCAACAGATGTGCCTTGGACCCGAATGATCTCTCGCTCAACAGGACAAGGTACATGCGTAAGCGAGTAAAACGATGAGACAAACATGGTGTTCTCGGGTTCAAACGAAAACAACTCAAAACCAGAGAACAGAGAACGAAAAATGGATGAACGATGAAATGGAAATGGGTATGAGTGTAACCTGGTGTAAATTACTCAAAACACGTCGATGGAATATGGGGAGTGGAAGGGGACCCGTGGCTGGTCTGAACGCAACTTGAGCACGTTCGGGTGATGATGCATTCCGTGGAGAGCAACAACAGCGCTTGGGCATTTGGTTATCACCGATCCTACTGTTTTCCAACCTTCCGTGAGGTTTGGAGAGGAAGGGTGTCGATGAGAACTTCAAGCAACCAATAGTTTGAAGTAATCTGACGAATCAACTCGGTGCCTTTGCACCGAGGCTCTCAAACGAACCGAGCAACGGGAAAAAAACTCACCCTCTGAAGAAAACCTTCTGTTTAATTTCAAATGATCGAAAACTAATTACCACCATTCAGAGGTTTAAATAAACCTTAACAGAGTGCTGAAAATTACAGAAAAGGAAAATTGAAGATAGCCGTTGAGAAGAGATAGCCGTTGGAGCGTCTGCGCTTCGGCCACGTCGGCGGTTGTGCCCGCGTAGGTGCTTGGCTGCCTTCTTTAATCTATTTGTGCCAATTTCCAGAAATGCCCTCAAGCCTTGTGTACTACCGTCTTTAAGTGTGCCTACTCCAAAAGTTAATAATACAAGCATGTCTTAAAAGGCTAATGTTTTGCCTTACAAAAACAATAGTAAAAAAAGACAGTTACAATTAATTTGTCGAAGGGAAGAAAAATTCTCCCTTCAATGTGGGATAATCTCGTACATGTGTCTCTCCTTTTGACAAGTGTGCAATATTTTTTTGCCATGTGTGCGTCCTTCTTCAACACATGTGTTGTTGCTTCCAATCCGTGCTTTTTAGATGACCTTTACCTGAAAAATCCAAAAACGTGTTAGTGAAGAGATCAGTTAAAATACTTACCTTGGTTTGTGATCGTCTCGAATGGGGTCCATGACATATCAGTTACCCGAATTGTTGGTGAACAATAATTATCTACGAAGCAACCCGTATAAACAATAAACAACAAATACTCTGATCAAATTTAGGAATTCAAAACTCAAGGAGCGTGTCATCACTGCTCTATTACCCATTTCGTAACATGTAAACAAGACAACATTCACGCAACAAAAAGTGTACTAAGATATATACTCTTGATACTTTAACACTGAAACCATCCAAAATATCACGAGTATCAATTCTCCCAAACATGTATATCACAACAATATAAAACCATGCAAATGGTAAATGTGTAAATCATATATACATACATATAAAAATACTAACGTCCTAGCGACCAGGCACTGTCAAGATAAAAAATAGAGTTTTTTAGAAGATAATTATGCAATAGAAATAATATAAAACTCATACCTTTACGCCGAACGCTCATTCTTCGAACTAGAGATGCAACCTCAGCCTCAAAGTCTTCTAAGCCAATGGCAAAACCAAAGTTACGATTATGTCACTAAACACTAAAGGAAGACACAAGGATGAGTCATATACTGAGACTAAGAACCTAATCCGAAACCTAATCCTAAAAATATAGTCGTGCGGTCGCACTTTATGAGAGACCGATCAACACTTGTAAGTGAGGGTCGACACTTAGAACACTCGAGTTTGGCCGCAGTTGACATTTTATAGCTCTCGGGGTTCAAGCCAAAATGCACTAGCGGTCAACACTTTCTTCTGATGTGTCGATATCTTTTGCAAAAATAGAAGGTGTGATATCGACACTTCCCTCAAGCGGTCGACACCTTCAACTCTGTTTCCAGCGCATGGTTGAAGTGTCTACTGACCATCCACAATGGTCGACACTCGGGTGACTTCTAGCAATGGAAAGTCGCAAAAACCGCGCTCCTTGCCGTTTCTCACCGCCATTCAATAAATAAACTTATCTAAACTTTAAACCTATTCATATAAACAAAAAAAAAAAAAAAAAACTCACAGGTTGATGAAAATCCACACCTATTGGCAACTTGTGGTTGACCACAAGCACTAGTTTCCTTTAGATATCCAATTGCTAATTATCAAGGTTTCCCATATTCCAACAGACAGTTTCAATATGAAATGAAGTTCAAATGCTCTGAAATTTTAACAGTGCTTACCTCAGGTGTGTAGTAGTTACCCCTAAAATTTGAGAAGAAAATATTAAGATCTCCAGAAGTTATGTAAAAAGCAAATGGGTCTGGTTGGGTGGTCAATGGTGCGGCTAAGCACCCAATTGAGAGGCGATTTCTCCCAAGTATAACTCGAGCTGTAGTGATCCAAAAAATGCAAAAATTTACCACAAACTAGCTGTGTGACTGATAAAGAAGGACTGAAAATGTCAAAGGCTAAAAGGGTCAAGAAGAGAAGATAGGGGTGGAGGAAGGCAAGTAGGCCGATTGGATGCTATTTGGCACCTTCTCGGTTCAATGATCTTTCTTCAAGAAAGACACTTCAACTTGCAATTGAGAGGAAAGGTTTGCAACCTTGCTGGGATGTCTCCTTGCCAATAATGCTAGGAGGAAGGCTGCAATAGAAATTTTCTGTAACGACCCCAATACTGTACTCGTATTTTCCGTACTATATTTATTATTATTATTTTTTATTCTAATATCTTTAACTAAACTCTATTCGGAACCTAAACCGAAATCGAAACCAGAATCGAAATCGGAATTGAAATCTAACCTTTAAAACATTTAAAACAATTAAAACAAATTGTTGAATTACTTAAAAATTTTTAAAAACAATTAAGGAAAGCAATTAATTAAAGGGAGGGCAGTTCGGTCTTTCTGCCGAGGGGAGGGGGCAGCGCCCGATCGCTGCCCCAGTGATCGAGTGCGGCGCCCGATCGCTGGCAGCGATCTCGCTCGCGGCGCGCGATCGCTGTCAGCGATCTCGCGCGCGGCGCGCGATCGCTGGCAGCGATCCCCCCGCGGCGCGCGATCGCTGCTAGCGATGGCGCGCGCAGCGCCCGATCGCCGACCCTCGCAGCGCCTGATCGCCATGACTGAATTACAAGTTGCCCTCTGGAATCCGAATTCCAGAGAGCAAAACACTTAACTTTTACTAACCCTCTTAACCCTCTCTGGAATCCGATTCCAGAGAGCAATCCTCACTTACTTATCACCATTTATCCCCAATAACAACCATCAACCAATAACCTAAACTCAATAACCTAACTCGACCAACTGCAGCGGACTTTGCGAAATCCAACTGCGTGGATCGCTCTATAAACCGATCCTATCCGTAACCAATCAAAAACATTTCTATAGCGTTAAATAAAACTTTAAACCAAAACGATTTACAATTCAGTTTATAAAAACCTTGAAAACATCAGTAAGTAAACCTAACGTCTACCAGAACCAAGCATTCCATACTTTCTATACAATTAACCAATACATCCCAAAATATCCCAAAACCATCAAAATCTATACATACTATCCCCACGGGTCAAATGAGCCTCGACTGCGCCAGCACACCTCCGCAGCCATCCTCCGTCAAGTGTATCATGCCTCAGGAGGAGGAATCCCATCCTCACCTGGTTCCTCGATATCTAGATCACCTACACCATACAATACACTATGAGATGAAATCCCAGTAAGTTCTACGTAAATGCAATGCATGCTGTGTGTATGAGTTCGATAAACCATGCTTTATTTTATCTTACTATGCAATGCTCAATAGGTGTCACCGAGATCCTATCCCTCTAACCAGAGAGAGCTCATCCAGCGGGCGGACTACTCTTTCCAGCTAGAGGCGGGGGGTGCACGCTTACAACACGTACAGCCGTGCCTGAGCCCCACCTCGCGTGACCAATACAATACGCCTTTTGGCCAATACGCCTTTCGGCCAATATGCCTTTCGGCCAATACTATGCTCAATACGCCTTTCGGCCAGTGCTATGCTTTACGTTATCTTTAAAACTCTATGCGGAAGTTCATTTTCATGCTTTTCTTTAAAACAAGTGATGCGTGAACAGTTCAATATCATACAATAAACAAACAGTAAACAATCAATAATATATACCATCAAGACTGTAAAGCGTAAACTATAAACTCCTAAAACCTAACTACCCAAACCAAATACAATTAAACAAACGCATCTCCAAAACTCCTCGAGACGACACGACGTACGGTGTAGGCCAATCGGCCAAAGAAGATCACGAGAACTTACCTCGTGTCCAAAGCAGCTTAAGCTCCGTCCACGAGCGCTGTTTCACCTAAGCAATTTACAAGGATTGACGTTAAAACAAGTTTAAGTTAATAAACTTCCAAATTGTCAAAACCTTAACTAAAGGGCTTTCTAAAATTCTAATCCATTTCATCGAGCTATTTATTCGAGAAATCTACGCTCGGCACCTAAATTCTCAAATTACGAACTTTTCTGAAAATCCTAAAATTCTCGGATTTTAAACTTTTTCACGAATTAATCCAACTTCGTCCAATAACGTCCAATACGTTTAATATACACTTAATCACGGCTAATCTATTAATTACGAACCCTAATTCGCGTTTTTAACGAAAATAAATCGAAACCCTAATTACCTAAAACGCTACGGAACTAAAGATTTAACGTTCGAAAACTGTAGAGACATACCGAGAACGTCGATTGGAGGAAGAAACGTGAAGGAAACGAAACGAACGGAGGTCGGATCGGAGTCGGATTGAAGAAATCGTCGGCGGCCGAGGGTTTTGCTCTCTGGCGATCGTGAATTCCAGAGGAGAAATGGAGAAGTGAGGGAGAGAAGAGAGAAAGTTAGTTTTTAATATATTTTGATTGGCAAAATTACCATTTTGCCCTTCTTTGATTTTTATATACGTTTCGTCGTTCGGTTTGTTAATCGTCTAGCCAATCGGTTTCACCAAATTTCCTTACTTCACCAATGTGTCCAACTTATTATTTGGGACTTAATAAAACTGTCCGTTCGCAATTTGGACCTCGTTTACTATTTTTATTAAAACGCCATTTGCATTACGAGAAATGCATTATCTCGGAATATAGCGTTTAATCTCCGAAAATTCCCATAATTTCTCCAAAATTCCTATTAATCGTTAGGATCGTAATGATGCTTTCTTTTTGTAAAACGGACTTGATTTGACATATTTACAAAAATATCATCCAATAATATAATAATAATATAATATACAAGTCTGTACAACCGGGTATTACATTTTCTCTATTTTTGCTATCACAAAATAGATCAAACAACACACTTTACCTCACAGATATCACACACCGAAAAGGAGAAATGCAAAGCTTCAAAAGCTAACAAAGGTTCTGCAATTTCCAATATTCAAAAACTCCATAAAGGAGCTAACAACAAATATTTCAATCGCACCCTTCGAGCCAACAAAAGGGTGGAGCTCTCCTAGCTATGCCAAACATGGTTAGTGACTGAGTATGTATGCAGGTTTGAGTCGCTTTCCCGTTATGCAGGTTTGTTGGTCAGCGAAGAGGATGATAGGGTGTACCAATTTGTGCAAGGTTTGAAATTGGAAATTCAGAAAGGGGTGAAGACAGCGGGCGGGCATGGAAGACATGCCATATCAGAGGGTCGTGGGTAAGGCCCTCGAGTTAGACGATATAGAGATGAAGCTTCAATGGCAAAGGGAACCGTCGAAGAAGTTTTTCCAAGAAGTGCAATAGCAACATAATCGGGGTTGGCGCCAAAACAACGTGGGGTCAAAAGGCCGAATGAGGCACCTAGGGGTCAAGGTAGTGGCAAACAACCACAAAGGGCTCCATAGGCTCCTCTATGCCCTACGTGTCAGAAGAATCACTTCAGGGAGTGCAAGTTGCATTCCGGTCGATATTTTCAGTGCGGCAGGCTGGGGCACAAGGCTATAGATCCGAGCCAAACAAGAGGCCACCAGGTGGTCCTTCTAGGATTTTTTCCTTGATTGAAGACGAGGAAGCTGCTCAGCCATCGGTCGTCTCAGGTATTATTTTAGTTTTTAATGTAGCAGCTTGTGTATTGATTGATATGGGAGCAACCTATTCCTTTATAGCACAAGAGTATATAGTTAAGTGGAATCTAGAGTTTGTTCTGGCCGACTGTGATTATAGTGTTACATTGCCGTCCGGGGATTTTTTACACTCAGATCAGGCGATACAAGGTGAGGTGATATCTATTGGTGGTCGGGAGTTGTATGCGAACTTGGTTATCATAGGCATGAAGGGATATGATGTGATTTTAAGGATGGATTGGTTGTTTAGGCACTATGCTACAATCAATTGCAGGTCGGGAGCAGTAGACTTTAGACCACCGAGTGATGAGGGTTACTTGTTTCAAGCGACCTCTGTTCTAGTCAGATGCCTATGGTATCGTCCATGAGTGCCCAGCACTCAATAAAGCCTAGATGTTCGGGTTTTTAGCTTGTGTTTTTGATGTGAGGATGCAGAATGAGAAGAAGTTATGTGATATTTTGGTAGTTGCAGAGTTTCCAGAAGTTTCTTAGAAGAATTACCAGGTTTGCCTAGTGATCAAGAAATAGATTTTACAATAGAGATTATTTCTGGTTCGGCGCCTGTATCTAAGAACCCTTATAGGATGGCGCCGATGGAATTAAGAGAATTGCAAACTCAGTTGAGGGAATTGAAGGACAAGGGTTTTATATGCCCAACAGTTTCTCCTTGGGGTGCTCCAGTTTTGTTTGTGAAAAAGAAGAATGGATCCTTAAAGATGTGCGTGGATTACCGGGAATTGAATAAGTTGACTATAAAGAATAAGCATCCATTGCCAAGAATCGACGATCTGTTTGAAAGTGTTTCTCCTAAGGGCGCTCCAGTTTTGTTTGTAAAAAAGAAGGATGGCTCTTTAAGGATGTAGCGACCCTTATCCGTACCCTTAATTTCCTGTAAAATTTTTCATTTTATAACATTATGTAATTTCAACTTCGAAGACCTTAAATCGAAATCTAATTTATCAGATTGTCTTGAAAATACTTTAAAAAAACATATTAAATATTAGAAAATGTTCAGCCAAAAAGTCGCGGGCAAAAAGGGCATTTCGCCCAAATTTTGTGTGGCCGATCGATCAGCGGTGGCATTTTCATGCCAGGCGATCGATCGCCTGATCGATCGCCTTTATCAGGCGATCGATCGGCACACGCTCTGGAATTTCTTCCAGAGCGTGACCAATGAGGGCCGATCGATCGCCCCTTGTGGCGATCGATCGGCACTCCCTCTGGAATCCGAATTCCAGAGGGTTGTGCCTCATTTCTCTCCCTTTCTTTCTTCCTGCAAAACACATCCTGCACAACACATTTTTCATTCCTTTCCTCTCACCAACTATCACTTTAACTTATCAACACTCTACTATCCTCATGCATTTCTCATTCCACCAATCACCCAAATACCCCTCAAATACATTAAAAGCGTATTGACATTTCATGAAAACGAACTGTGTGGTTCGGTTTAAAAACTAAATAATTTCACCTGTTTAAACGAAAACACCAAGCAATTCTAGTAAAACTTTAAAATCAACATTATCGTTTAGACTCTACAATTTGTCCTCAAACCATTTTCAATTATAATATTCTAAGCTATTTCACTCGAAATGCATATCTATACAAATTCTACCAGTATCTAGCCCAAAATACCTTTACACCATTCCCCCACGGATCAAAATACGCGTCGACTACCCAGCACGCTCCCACAGGCATCCTCCTTCAATCTGTGCGTTCGTCTGGTAGAGGGACGTCGTCTTCACCTTGCTCAAAGTCACCTACACCATAAAGACACCTATGAGATAAAAATCTCAGCAAGTTCTACGTAAATGTATATGCATGATCATTTATATTCAATGCTATGAAAACCGTCCATGTCATTTCATATATCAGTACGTGTCAGTCTATGGTTATCAGAAACGCTCGACAGATAGATAGGGCACGTCAAACGGTTAGACAGCCCACACCATCTGAAGGGAGGAAAACCCGCTCACCACGGAACGCCAGGTCTGAACCTCATCCCCGATAACCCCATGCCATGTGTTGTTTACTATGATACTTTACTTGCCATTTCATGCATGCAATTCTTTCTCTTTGAAATTCATGCGTAAATTCGTTTTCATGACGTTTAGCAAAATCATGATGCGTGAACAGTTCAATATGCACAATATAACATATATAACGTGTATACCATCAAACGCTACCAATACCATCAAAACATAACAATACTTAACTTATAAAAACAACCAAACTTAAACTACCCAACCAAAACAATTAAACAAACCAAGCACCAACAATCCTCGACACAAATTTCGACATATGGTGTAGGCCAATCGGCCAGAGTAAGTCACGAGAACTTACCTTGTGTAACACCCGACTTTATTTAAGAATTTAAAATAACAGATAAATCTATTAGGTATAATCGATGAATGAAACTTTAGTATAATGTAGGTTAGGTTGAAGAATGAGTAAGTAAGGGCATAAGGGTAATTGGCAAATTTGAAAGTGGATAATGTATTTAAGGCAAGAGGTTTAGGGTAGCCGCCACCACTACTCATTTTCTTTCCCTTTCGGTCTTCAGCTCGATCGGCAGAAATCTCTAGGCGATTCTCCTGCCCGATTCTCCTTCAACCTAGGTAAGCCCTCCCTGTTTTCTTGCGATTTTAGTAGTTAGATAGCTGAGGGAGTACAATGTGAGAAGTTTCGAGGAATGCTGTGATTTAGAGTAGGTTCGGGCTGTGTGACTAATGAGAATACCCGAGTTGTGGGGTTTCAAATTTGGTTTCCTCAAACTCCTGTAATGATTCTGTGAAGTTTAATAAAGTTTGATATATGTACTATTATGATTTTAGGTGAGCGAGCTTCGAAGTAGCATTTAGCCGAGCGACTTCCAGGGAGTCAGGTAAGTAGAGTTTGTTTGTGCCTTCGGGCCTACATCACAAAATAGTAGGGTTTATGTATGTTTGTATGTTTAATTCCAGTTGTCATGCATCATGTTTTGAAAGACTACGAAAATGTAGTTTCATGGTAAGTGTGAGCAGGATGATCAGAACAACTGTTAAGGGGGATTAATCCGCCCTTAACTAAGAACAGAGGATTGAGGTTTTGGGAGACAGTGTACCACCTCCCCAATCTACAGGGGAATCAGACCAGCTAACTGTTTAAGGGAACTAATCCGCACCTTAATTGAGATCAAGGATTGTATGCTTTGGGGGATGACTGATCCACTCTTCCCCATCGTACAGCAGAGGGATCAACAGAGCGCACGATTATGTATTCCACGAGAGGAAGAAACGTAGAAACAGCATTTCTAGAGATTGTATGTTTCAGTAATTTCATTCAGTCATTAACTTTACTTGCTTAGCTTAGGCTAATAGAGAGTTTGTGATGTAGGTGAAGAAGCTAACTGAAGTATGTTACCGACCAACATGAGGACTAAGGCTGGTTGGAGGAGCATTTCTGCATCGTTTGGGCATCAGGATTGGCGGTTCATGCTGCAGATGAAGTTATGTTGACTTCATCGGCAGATGAAGTTATGTTGACTTCATCGGCAGATGAAGTTATGTTGACTTCATCGGCAGATGAAGTTATGTTGACTTCATCGGCAGATGAAGTTATGTTGACTTCATCGGCAGATGAAGTTATGTTGACTTCATCGGCAGATGAAGTTATGTTGACTTCATCGGCAGATGAAGTTATGTTGACTTCATCGGCAGATGAAGTTATGTTGACTTCATCGGCAGATGAAGTTATGTTGACTTCATCGGCAGATGAAGTTATGTTGACTTCATCGGCAGATGAAGTTATGTTGACTTCATCGGCAGATGAAGTTATGTTGACTTCATCGGCAGATGAAGTTATGTTGACTTCATCGGCAGATGAAGTTATGTTGACTTCATCGGCAGATGAAGTTATGTTGACTTCATCGGCAGATGAAGTTATGTTGACTTCATCGGCAGATGAAGTTATGTTGACTTCATCGGCAGATGAAGTTATGTTGACTTCATCGGCAGATGAAGTTATGTTGACTTCATCGGCAGATGAAGTTATGTTGACTTCATCGGCAGATGAAGTTATGTTGACTTCATCGGCAGATGAAGTTATGTTGACTTCATCGGCAGATGAAGTTATGTTGACTTCATCGGCAGATGAAGTTATGTTGACTTCATCGGCAGATGAAGTTATGTTGACTTCATCGGCAGATGAAGTTATGTTGACTTCATCGGCAGATGAAGTTATGTTGACTTCATCGGCAGATGAAGTTATGTTGACTTCATCGGCAGATGAAGTTATGTTGACTTCATCGGCAGATGAAGTTATGTTGACTTCATCGGCAGATGAAGTTATGTTGACTTCATCGGCAGATGAAGTTATGTTGACTTCATCGGCAGATGAAGTTATGTTGACTTCATCGGCAGATGAAGTTATGTTGACTTCATCGGCAGATGAAGTTATGTTGACTTCATCGGCAGATGAAGTTATGTTGACTTCATCGGCAGATGAAGTTATGTTGACTTCATCGGCAGATGAAGTTATGTTGACTTCATCGGCAGATGAAGTTATGTTGACTTCATCGGCAGATGAAGTTATGTTGACTTCATCGGCAGATGAAGTTATGTTGACTTCATCGGCAGATGAAGTTATGTTGACTTCATCGGCAGATGAAGTTATGTTGACTTCATCGGCAGATGAAGTTATGTTGACTTCATCGGCAGATGAAGTTATGTTGACTTCATCGGCAGATGAAGTTATGTTGACTTCATCGGCAGATGAAGTTATGTTGACTTCATCGGCAGATGAAGTTATGTTGACTTCATCGGCAGATGAAGTTATGTTGACTTCATCGGCAGATGAAGTTATGTTGACTTCATCGGCAGATGAAGTTATGTTGACTTCATCGGCAGATGAAGTTATGTTGACTTCATCGGCAGATGAAGTTATGTTGACTTCATCGGCAGATGAAGTTATGTTGACTTCATCGGCAGATGAAGTTATGTTGACTTCATCGGCAGATGAAGTTATGTTGACTTCATCGGCAGATGAAGTTATGTTGACTTCATCGGCAGATGAAGTTATGTTGACTTCATCGGCAGATGAAGTTATGTTGACTTCATCGGCAGATGAAGTTATGTTGACTTCATCGGCAGATGAAGTTATGTTGACTTCATCGGCAGATGAAGTTATGTTGACTTCATCGGCAGATGAAGTTATGTTGACTTCATCGGCAGATGAAGTTATGTTGACTTCATCGGCAGATGAAGTTATGTTGACTTCATCGGCAGATGAAGTTATGTTGACTTCATCGGCAGATGAAGTTATGTTGACTTCATCGGCAGATGAAGTTATGTTGACTTCATCGGCAGATGAAGTTATGTTGACTTCATCGGCAGATGAAGTTATGTTGACTTCATCGGCAGATGAAGTTATGTTGACTTCATCGGCAGATGAAGTTATGTTGACTTCATCGGCAGATGAAGTTATGTTGACTTCATCGGCAGATGAAGTTATGTTGACTTCATCGGCAGATGAAGTTATGTTGACTTCATCGGCAGATGAAGTTATGTTGACTTCATCGGCAGATGAAGTTATGTTGACTTCATCGGCAGATGAAGTTATGTTGACTTCATCGGCAGATGAAGTTATGTTGACTTCATCGGCAGATGAAGTTATGTTGACTTCATCGGCAGATGAAGTTATGTTGACTTCATCGGCAGATGAAGTTATGTTGACTTCATCGGCAGATGAAGTTATGTTGACTTCATCGGCAGATGAAGTTATGTTGACTTCATCGGCAGATGAAGTTATGTTGACTTCATCGGCAGATGAAGTTATGTTGACTTCATCGGCAGATGAAGTTATGTTGACTTCATCGGCAGATGAAGTTATGTTGACTTCATCGGCAGATGAAGTTATGTTGACTTCATCGGCAGATGAAGTTATGTTGACTTCATCGGCAGATGAAGTTATGTTGACTTCATCGGCAGATGAAGTTATGTTGACTTCATCGGCAGATGAAGTTATGTTGACTTCATCGGCAGATGAAGTTATGTTGACTTCATCGGCAGATGAAGTTATGTTGACTTCATCGGCAGATGAAGTTATGTTGACTTCATCGGCAGATGAAGTTATGTTGACTTCATCGGCAGATGAAGTTATGTTGACTTCATCGGCAGATGAAGTTATGTTGACTTCATCGGCAGATGAAGTTATGTTGACTTCATCGGCAGATGAAGTTATGTTGACTTCATCGGCAGATGAAGTTATGTTGACTTCATCGGCAGATGAAGTTATGTTGACTTCATCGGCAGATGAAGTTATGTTGACTTCATCGGCAGATGAAGTTATGTTGACTTCATCGGCAGATGAAGTTATGTTGACTTCATCGGCAGATGCATCGCGTTGTTGTACACGTCATCGGTAGAAGCCTTGTTTTCTTTTTCTGCTTCTTCGTTGCCTTGCTCATCGGCAGATACGTTTAGATTCCGCGATTTTTCCTAGTATTCCACAGTTTTAAACTTTAATTCCAAACTGCCGATTATCTCTTAACATTTCAAACCATGATTTATAATTTTGATTTACTACATTGTTGTTTAGAATTAATTCCGCTGCAGGTTTTAAATATTTTGAAATTTTAGAAAAAGTCAAATTTTGGCTGTCGAGTGGAATTTTAAATTTAACATCAAGACGTCATGATTCGGTTCAGCGTTATGAGTAGCAAACCGGGTTCAGATAACTCGGGGCGTTACAAGTTGGTATCAGAGCCATTTGGTTAAACCGTTCAAAGAATTACTCAACAGTGCCGATCGTTGCATGGAAGTACTCCAACAACTGTAAGTGTTTGAGTTAGTTTTAATTATTAGATATTTATGAGAATAGTTAACCTTTTACAGGAATATAGTAAAATGTCTAGACGACCAGGTAGACCGAGAGTACAGAGGGGGACACCAAACCCGGAGAGTACTGAGAATTCTGGTGTGATCAGGCAGCTGACAGACTTGGTACGCCAGCAATCTGATATGATGCGCCAGCAGTCCGATCAGTTGGGACTGCTACTGAACCGAGAGGTACAGGGGAGTGCCAACTCGGGTTCCAGCAACGAACAGGCAGGAGAGAGGTTTAGGAGGTTGCGACCACCCACTTTTGATGGAAAATCAGCTAATCCAATTGTGGCCGAGGAATGGTTGAAAAAGATAGAGAGCATGTTTAGGTGTGCAAATGTGGGAGAAGGAGAAAAGGTCATTTTGGCAACCTTCCACTTTGCCGGTGATGCTCAACTTTGGTGGGAAACGATGGAGACCACCCATGATGTTCTTACGATGACTTGGACGCAATTTAAGGAGATTTTCTATGAGAAGTATTTTAACAGTACTGTACAGACCACAAAGAAGTTGGAGTTCATGAACTTGAAACAGACAGGAACCGTAGCTGATTACAGCAGACAGTTTGAATCCCTATCAAGGTTTGCCGGACACCTCGCACGCAGAGATGAGGATAAAGTGTTCCTATTTGTGCATGGGCTGAAACCCGAGATTTATAGAGGAGTCAAGTTCTCGGGTATAAAAGGATTGTCCTACAGTGAAGTAGTGTCCACGGCATTAGAAGTGGAAGAGGCAGAAATGAAGTGTGCTGGGTTTAGTGCGGCCCCACGAAAGTTCACCCAGCCACACCATCACAGGGGAACGAAGAGGCCTGGTGAGGGCCAGGGCAGTCAAGGAAAGGAGAAGAAGACACCAGATACCAAGAAGTTCCCCCAATGCCCAAAGTGTTAAAGGTTTCACCCGGGAGAGTGTAGAATTAGCGCGGGGAAATGTTTCAACTGTGAGGAGACCGGGCATCTGCTTAAGGATTGCCCAAAGCCCAGAGTCCTTCGCTGCTATAATTGTAATAAAGTTGGCCACATGAGTAGGGATTGTCCAGCTCTGAAGAATGGCCCGGTGAATGTTAAGCCAAGAGTATTCTCCATGGTAGAATCGGGTGATGAAGATCAGCCTGCTGTTGTGTCAGGTACCATACTAGTCAATTTTATGCCTGCTTTTACTTTAATAGATTCAGGTGCAACACATTCCTTCATAGCGTCTGCATTTGCTGATAAATTAGACGTTGAGCCTTCACCTTCTGAGCATATGTTTAATGTTGCTTTATCTTCTTGCGAACGCATGCGCTCTAGTCGTATGCTGCTTAATAGTGTAGTGACAGTAGAAGGTAAGAACCTACCTGCTGATCTCATTATTTTAGAGATCATGGGATTTGATGTAATCTTAGGAATGGATTGGTTGTTTAAGCACTATGCTACAATAGATTGTAGAACCGGCTTAGTTAGTTTTCAACCCCCTGGTAGTTTAAGACACACTTTCCAAGCCTCGAAGAAAGATAAGAGGATGTCTGTTTTAGCCGCTTTTAGTGCTAGATCTTCCTTATGCAGTGAGTATTCATGCTTTCTGGCTAGTGTTTTGGACACAAAACTGGTAGGAGAACCGAGTCTCCAAAAGGTTCCAATAGCTCAAGATTTCCCTGAAGTTTTCCTTGATGACCTGCCTGGTTTACCACCTGATAGGGAGATTGAATTTGTAGTAGATGTCTATCCTGGTGTCGAGCCAGTATCTAAGAATCCATACCGATTAGCACCAGCAGAACTCAAGGAGTTAAAGAAACAGTTAGAGGAACTGATGGAAAAAGGGTTCATACGACCGAGTTATTCGCCGTGGGGTGCACCAGTTCTCTTTGTTAAGAAAAAGGATGGATCAATGCGCATGTGCATTGACTACCGAGAATTAAATAAGTTAACCATCAAGAATAAGTACCCATTACCTAGGATCGATGATTTGTTTGACCAACTTCAAGGTGCACGAGTTTTCTCCAAGATTGACTTAAGATCGGGGTACTACCAATTGAAGATTAAGTCTGAGGATATACCAAAGACTGCCTTTCGTACGAGATATGGACATTACGAATTTTTGGTTATGTCCTTTGGTTTGACAAATGCACCAGCAGCTTTCATGGATCTCATGAATAGAGTGTTTCACGAGTTTCTAGACAAGTTTGTCATTGTATTCATTGATGATATCTTGATTTATTCACGGAATAAGGATGACCATGTAAGGCATTTAACCTTAGTACTAGAAACATTGAAACGGCATCAGCTTTTCGCTAAGTTTTCCAAGTGTGAATTTTGGTTGGACAGAATTCACTTTTTGGGTCATGTGATCTCGGGTGACGGAATATCCGTTGATCCAGCCAAGGTTCAAGCAGTCAAGGACTGGCCTCAACCAAAGAATGCTTCTGATATTAGGAGTTTTCTCGGGTTAGCAGGGTATTACAGGAAGTTTATTGAAGGATTCTCAAAGGTTGCAACACCCCTCACTCGTTTAACTAGGAAGAACATAAAGTATGCATGGACTGAGGAGTGTGAGTTCAGTTTCCAAACCTTAAAGCAGAAATTGACTAATGCACCAATACTAACCATTCCTGTCGAAAATGGTAAGTTTAGTATTTATTGCGATGCTTCCAAAGTTGGACTTGGTTGTGTTTTGATGCAAGATGGTAAGGTCATAGCTTATGCTTCTAGGCAATTAAAGGTGCATGAGAAGAATTATCCTACGCATGACTTAGAATTAGCTGCGGTGGTTTTTGCATTAAAAATTTGGAGACATTACTTGTTTGGGCAGACCTGTGAAATATTTTCAGATCATAAGAGTCTGAAGTATATCTTCACCCAAAAGGAATTAAACATGAGACAACGTAGATGGTTGGAGTTTGTTAAAGACTACGATTTTGAGATTAAATACCAATCCTGGTAAGGCCAATGTGGTGGCTGATGCACTAAGTAGAGTAATACCGTCAGCCTCAGCTTTGATTCTGGATATACCGGTGGCCTTAGAGACTGAATTTCATAAGTTTAACCTAGAAACTGTGTCCAATGTAGCAGCTATGCTTTCTGCCATCTCCTTGAAACCTACCATTCTAGAAAAGATAAAAGAAACCCAGGACATTGATGAGGAGTGTAAAAAGTTCAAGTCGAGCATGGATTCTACTGACAATTTGGACTTCAATTATACTGATGATGGAATACTTAAGTTCAGGAATAGATATTTTGTGCCAGCCAATAAAGAGCTTCGTGATGAAATCCTTTCTGAAGCTCACTCTTCTAGATTTTCCGTTCATCCTGGTAGTACAAAGATGTACAGGGACCTTAAGCAGACTTATTGGTGGCCAGGAATGAAGCGGAGCGTTGCTGAACATGTAGGACTATGTTTGATCTGCCAGCAAGTTAAGGCTGAACATCAGAGACCTGCAGGAATGTTGCAGCCATTGCCACTTCCTGAATGGAAATGGGAGCAGATAACCATGGACTTTGTTGTAGGATTACCCAGGACTGTAAAAGGACACGATGCAATTTGGGTGATAATTGATCGATTAACCAAATCAGCCTATTTCTTACCCATCAAGATGACTTACTCTATGGATCAGCTAGCCGAATTGTATGTACATGAGGTTGTGCGACTACATGGAGTTCCAGCTACTATAGTTTCGGACCGAGACTCTAGATTCACATCCAAATTTTGGAAGAGTTTACATAAAGCCATGGGCACACAGCTAAACTTCAGTACAGCCTTTCACCCTCAAACAGATGGACAATCGGAAAGAACCATTCAAACATTAGAGGATATGCTCCGGGCATGTGTTTTGGATTTTCAAGGTTCTTGGAGCAAGTATTTGCCCTTGGTGGAATTTTCTTATAACAACAGTTTTCAAGCAACAATAGGAATGACACCATATGAAGCATTGTATGGACGAAAATGCAGATCACCTTTGTATTGGGACGAAGTTGGTGAAGCACAGTTGCTTGGTCCTGACATCGTGCAGCAGACTATTGAGAAGGTTGCCCTCATCCGTCAGAGGATCTTAACAGCTCAAAGCCGACAGAAGAGCTATGCTGACAGAAGACGCAGAGAATTAGAGTTCGAAGTAGGCGATGAAGTTTTTCTTAAAGTATCACCATTCAAAGGAGTTGTGAGATTTGGAAAGAGAGGCAAACTGAATCCTAGATTTGTTGGTCTTTTCTCAATTCTGAAAAGGATTGGGAAGGCAGCCTATCAGTTACAGCTACCAGCTTCTATGGGAGGGATACATGACGTGTTCCATGTCTCTATGTTGAAGAAGTGTGTGCGGGATCCGTCCCAAGTTGTTGAACAACAAAGCATTGAAATTCAACCTACACTTACCTACGAGGAGAAGCCGGTAAAGATTCTGGATTATGTAGTAAAGGTACTACGCAACAAAGAAGTGCCGCTGGTGAAAGTCTTGTGGCACAATCAGAACACAGAGGAGGCAACATGGGAGCGCCAACAAGACATAATGGACCAACATCCAGAACTGTTCAGGTACCGAATCTTGAGGACAAAATTCTTTTAAGGAGGGTAGATTGTAACACCCGACTTTATTTAAGAATTTAAAATAACAGATAAATCTATTAGGTATAATCGATGAATGAAACTTTAGTATAATGTAGGTTAGGTTGAAGAATGAGTAAGTAAGGGCATAAGGGTAATTGGCAAATTTGAAAGTGGATAATGTATTTAAGGTAAGAGGTTTAGGGTAGCCGCCACCACTACTCATTTTCTTTCCCTTTCGGTCTTCAGCTCGATCGGCAGAAATCTCTAGGCGATTCTCCTGCCCGATTCTCCTTCAACCTAGGTAAGCCCTCCCTATTTTCTTGCGATTTTAGTAGTTAGATAGCTGAGGGAGTACAATGTGAGAAGTTTCGAGGAATGCTGTGTGACTAATGAGAATACCCGAGTTGTGGGGTTTCAAATTTGGTTTCCTCAAACTCCTGTAATGATTCTGTGAAGTTTAATAAAAGTTTGATATATGTACTATTATGATTTTAGGTGAGCGAGCTTCGAAAGTAGCATTTAGCCGAGCGACTTCCAGGGAGTCAGGTAAGTAGAGTTTGTTTGTGTCTTCGGGCCTACATCACAAAACAGTAGGGTTTATGTATGTTTGTATGTTTAATTCCAGTTGTCATGCATCATGTTTTGAAAGACTACGAAAATGTATTTTCATGGTAAGTGTGAGCAGGATGATCAGAACAACTGTTAAGGGGGATTAATCCGCCCCTTAACTGAGAACAGAGGATTGAGGTTTTGGAAAAAGTGATCCACCTCTCAATCCTACAGGGGGATCAGACCAGCTAACTGTTAAGGGAACTAATCCGCCCCTTAATTGAGATCAGAGGATGTATGCTTTGGGGGATGACTGATCCACTCTCCCATCGTATAGAGGGATCAACAGAGCACGATTATGTATACAACAGAGAGGAGAAAGTAGAAACAACATGTCTAGGAGATTTATGTTTCAGTAATTCATTTCATTCATTACTTTACTTGCTTAGCATTAGGCTAATAGATGAGTTTTGTGATGTAGGTGAAGAAGCTACTGAAGGTATGTTTACCGACCAACATGAGGACTAGGCTGGTTGGAGGAGCATTTTCAGGCATCGGTTTGGTCATCTGTTGAGGCGGTTTAATTCATGACTGCAGGGAGTTAGAGTGACTAGTTCAGTATAGATGTTTTTTTAAAAAAAAATTTTATGACATTAGTGGTCTCAAAGTTTGGAATACTTTTAAGAATCTTCTGATATTGGTATTCTTTTGGATTTTTGAAAACATTGTTTTTACAGAATTTTGAGTAATGCAATGGTTAAGTCCGTGTTGAATGATTTCATAGAGTAAGTAATCCTTTTCTGTAGTTGGAGTAGTGTTTTTATATCGAGGAGTTGGTGAGATTTCGTTTTGTTCTCTATCGTATATATGTCTATCGGTAGATGTTGAGTCATGGTTGATGAGTTATGTTGACTTCATCGGCAGATGAAGTTGTGTATGAAGTTATGTTGACTTCATCGGCAGATGAAGTTATGTTGACTTCATCGGCAGATGAAGTTATGTTGACTTCATCGGCAGATGAAGTTGTGTATGAAGTTATGTTGACTTCATCGGCAGATGAAGTTATGTTGACTTCATCGGCAGATGAAGTTATGTTGACTTCATCGGCAGATGAAGTTATGTTGACTTCATCGGCAGATGAAGTTATGTTGACTTCATCGGCAGATGAAGTTATGTTGACTTCATCGGCAGATGAAGTTATGTTGACTTCATCGGCAGATGAAGTTATGTTGACTTCATCGGCAGATGAAGTTATGTTGACTTCATCGGCAGATGAAGTTATGTTGACTTCATCGGCAGATGAAGTTATGTTGACTTCATCGGCAGATGAAGTTATGTTGACTTCATCGGCAGATGAAGTTATGTTGACTTCATCGGCAGATGAAGTTATGTTGACTTCATCGGCAGATGAAGTTATGTTGACTTCATCGGCAGATGAAGTTGTGTATGAAGTTATGTTGACTTCATCGGCAGATGAAGTTATGTTGACTTCATCGGCAGATGAAGTTATGTTGACTTCATCGGCAGATGAAGTTATGTTGACTTCATCGGCAGATGAAGTTATGTTGACTTCATCGGCAGATGAAGTTATGTTGACTTCATCGGCAGATGAAGTTATGTTGACTTCATCGGCAGATGAAGTTATGTTGACTTCATCGGCAGATGAAGTTATGTTGACTTCATCGGCAGATGAAGTTATGTTGACTTCATCGGCAGATGAAGTTATGTTGACTTCATCGGCAGATGAAGTTGTGTATGAAGTTATGTTGACTTCATCGGCAGATGAAGTTATGTTGACTTCATCGGCAGATGAAGTTATGTTGACTTCATCGGCAGATGAAGTTATGTTGACTTCATCGGCAGATGAAGTTATGTTGACTTCATCGGCAGATGAAGTTATGTTGACTTCATCGGCAGATGAAGTTATGTTGACTTCATCGGCAGATGAAGTTATGTTGACTTCATCGGCAGATGAAGTTATGTTGACTTCATCGGCAGATGAAGTTATGTTGACTTCATCGGCAGATGAAGTTATGTTGACTTCATCGGCAGATGAAGTTGTGTATGAAGTTATGTTGACTTCATCGGCAGATGAAGTTATGTTGACTTCATCGGCAGATGAAGTTGTGTTGACTTCATCGGCAGATGAAGTTATGTTGACTTCATCGGCAGATGAAGTTATGTTGACTTCATCGGCAGATGAAGTTATGTTGACTTCATCGGCAGATGAAGTTATGTTGACTTCATCGGCAGATGAAGTTATGTTGACTTCATCGGCAGATGAAGTTATGTTGACTTCATCGGCAGATGAAGTTGTGTTGACTTCATCGGCAGATGAAGTTGTGTATGAAGTTATGTTGACTTCATCGGCAGATGAAGTTATGTTGACTTCATCGGCAGATGAAGTTATGTTGACTTCATCGGCAGATGAAGTTATGTTGACTTCATCGGCAGATGAAGTTATGTTGACTTCATCGGCAGATGAAGTTGTGTTGACTTCATCGGCAGATGAAGTTATGTTGACTTCATCGGCAGATGAAGTTATGTTGACTTCATCGGCAGATGAAGTTATGTTGACTTCATCGGCAGATGAAGTTATGTTGACTTCATCGGCAGATGAAGTTGTGTTGACTTCATCGGCAGATGAAGTTATGTTGACTTCATCGGCAGATGAAGTTATGTTGACTTCATCGGCAGATGAAGTTGTGTATGAAGTTATGTTGACTTCATCGGCAGATGAAGTTGTGTATGAAGTTATGTTGACTTCATCGGCAGATGAAGTTGTGTTGACTTCATCGGCAGATGAAGTTGTGTTGACTTCATCGGCAGATGAAGTTGTGTATGAAGTTAGGTTGACTTCATCGGCAGATGAAGTTGTGTATGAAGTTAGGTTGACTTCATCGGCAGATGAAGTTGTGTATGGAGTTATGTTGACTTCATCGGCAGATGAAGTTATGTTGACTACATCGGCAGATAGTGTCGCGTCGACGTTATCGGTAGATGGCATCGCGTTGTTTGTACACGTCATCGGTAGAAGCCTTTGTTTTCTTTTTCTGCTTCTTCCGTTGGCCTTGCTCATCGGCAGATACGTTAGACTTCCGCGATTTTTCCTAGTATTCCACAGTTTTAAACTTTAATTCCAAACTGCCGATTATCTCTTAACATTTCAAACCATGATTTATAATTTTGATTTACTACATTGTTGTTTAGAATTAATTCCGCTGCAGGTTTTAAATATTTTGAAATTTTAGAAAAAGTCAAATTTTGGCTGTCGAGTGGAATTTTAAATTTAACATCAAGACGTCATGATTCGGTTCAGCGTTATGAGTAGCAAACCGGGTTCAGATAACTCGGGGCGTTACACCTTGCGTCCGTTGCACTCTAGTTCTGTCCACGAGCGTTGTTCACCTAAGAAAATTTCACAACAATCGTCGTTAAAGCACGTTCAAACCTTTAAGCGTCAAAACTAACGAACTCTTAGCTAAAGAATTTCTTAAAACTCTGAAACACTTTATTGAGGCATTTCGCCGAGCATTTCAAGTTCAATTTACCAAAACCTCCCTTAACAGAGTTTCCTAAAACCTCGAAAATCCATAAAACCCGAACATTTCTCAACGAATCGTTTAACTTCGTCCAATAACGCTCAACACGTCCATTATATTCACACATACGGTATCTATCGATTTTAAACCCTAAATCACATTTTTCGCAAAACCCTAAACGAAACCCTAATCGTTTAAAGTCCGTAAAAATCAAAATAAACCTTCCCAAAACCTTAGAATCGTACCTAGGGTCGGAATTAGAGAATAAAACGTGAAGAACGGAGGTCGATCGGAGAGGAATCGCCGGCGGAGAAGAGAGAACGCCGCGGAGAGAAAAAAAAATTGTCGATGGAGAGAAAGAAAAATGAAATTGTGAAGTCTGGAGAAGAAAAAGGAAATATGATTTATTTATAATATTAACTTGGAAAATTACCATTTTGCCCTTCCTTTGTTTTTCAATATGTTTCGTTCTTTGTTTCGTTAATTGTCTAACGATTCGGTTTCTCTAAACTTCCTTATTTCGCCAATAAATCCAACTTATTACTAGGGTTCCATTAAAACTATCTGTTCGCAATTCAGACCTTGTTTACTATTTTTACCACAACGTCCTTTATATTACGAGAAACGTAATTCTCGTAAAATTAGCGTTAAACTCTTAAAATTTCCAAAATTTTCTTAAAATTCATATTAATTATTAGGATCGTAATAAGGCTCTTTGCTTGCAAAATAGACTTAATTCGACATATTTACAAAAATATAATTATATTCTGGAATTACAACATCCCGTAAAATCGGGTGTTACAAAGGATGTGCGTGGATTACCAGGAAAAAAATAAGTTGACTATAAAGAATAAGTATCCATTGCCAAGAATTGACGACCTGTTTGACCAATTACAAGAAGCCACTGTATTTTCTAAGATCGACTTACGTTCAGGGTATTACCAATTGAAAGTTAAAGCTGAGGATATACCAAAGACTGCCTTCAGAACACAGTACGAGCATTATAAGTTTATGCTACTGTCCTTCGGATTGACAAATGCCCCGACAGCCTTTATGGACCTATGAACAGAGTGTTTCGAGAATTCTTGGATAAGTTTGTAATAGTTTTCATAAATGATATTTTGATGTATTCCAGAAATAACGAAGAGCATGCAGAGCACTTGAGCGCAGTTCTGACTGCTCTGAAGCGACGTCTATTGTATGCTAAATTTTCCAAGTGCGAGTTTTGGCTGAACCAGGTGAATTTCTTAGGCCATTTAATTTCGAAAGAAGAGTTTCAGTGGATCCAGCTAAGATTCAAGCAGTAAATGAGTGGCCTTAGCCGAAAAATGCAAGTTAAGTACGAAGTTTTGTAGGCCTGGCTTGATATTATAGGAAGTTTATCGAAGGATTCTCTATGATAGCCAAGCCTCTAACAAATTTGACGAAGAAAGAGGTGAAGTACGATTGGTCTAAAGCTTGTGAAGATAGTTTTCAGACCTTGAAACAGAAATTGACCATAGCGCCATTATTAATATTGCCTGTGGAGAACGGAATATTTAATATTTACTGCAACGCATCCAAAGTCGGATTGGGATGTGTTTTGATGCAAGAGGAAAGGTCATTGCCTACGCTTCTAGGCAACTGAAGAGCTCAAGCAGAATTACCCGACCCACGACCTAGAATTGGCAGCAGTGGTATTTGCGTTAAAGATATGGAGACACTACCTTTATGAATGGAAGTGCGAAGTGTTTTCAGACCACAAGAGCTTGAAGTACCTCTTTACGCAAAAAGATTTAAATATGAGGCAAAGAAGGTGGTTGGAGTTCGTGAAGGACTACAATTTTGATATAAAGTACCATCTAGGAAAAGCTAACACGGTGGCAGACGTTTTGAGTAGGATGCCTAAGACTGAGCAGTTCACCGTTTTCAGCATGTCAGCTTCATTGAGAAAGGAGATCTAGAAGTTTGAATTGGAAGTAGTTTCAGAACTTTTGGCCTTGCTTTCAGACTTAACAATACGGCCGACTCTTTTAGACAGAATTAAGGAGGCTCAACAAATTGACTTAAGGGAAAAAGATGATATTTTGGCCAAGTTAACAGATGCGTCTTCTGAATTCAGTTACTCAGAGGACGACATTTTAAAATTTAGATGATCGATGGTATGTTTTGAAAGATGATGAGTTAATAAAGTTAATCATGGCAGAAGCACATTCATCATCGTTCTCAGTGCTTCCAGGCAACATCAAGATGTACCAAGACTTGAAAGTGTACTATTGGTGGCCCAATATGAAACGAGAAGTAGCCAGCTATGTACAGTCCTGCTCAGTTTGCCAACAAGTGAAGGCAGAACACCAAAGGCTAGAAGGGATGTTACAACCCTTACCGATTCTCGAGTGGAAGTGGGATTATATTTCAATGGATTTCGTGGTTGGCTTACTGAGGACGGCCAAGGGACATGATAGTATATGGGCCGTAGTATAATGCATCTAACTTATGAAAACAATTAGATGATTCATTATAAAGATGACCTACACGATGAATCAATTTGCAGAGCTGTACGTCCAAGAGATTATCAAATTACATGGGATTCTAGTATCAATTGTTTCGGACCGGATCCCTGGTTTATTTCGATGTTTTGGAGAAGTTTACAAGGCGCTATGGGTACTAAGTTAACATTTAGCACTGCGTTTCATCCTCAGACCGATGAACAATCTGAAAGGACGATTCAGATACTTAAAGATATGTTGAAAGCAAGCGTGCTAGAGTTTCAAGCGTCATGGAGCTGGTATTTACCGTTGGTAGAATTTGCTTATAATAACAGCTACCAGTCCACAATTGGTATGGCTCCGTATGAAGCATTGTATGGTAAAAAGTGCAGATCGCCACTGCATTTGGATGAAGTGGGCGAAGCTAAATTGATTGGTCGAGAATTTTACAACAGCTATCTGAGAAGGTCAAAGTAATCAGACAAAGGATGGAAACTGTAACGACCTGACCCGTACTCACGGAGGGGCCGCCATGGGACTTCACTTGACGTTGACTCTAGGCTTAGACATTCTCGACGTAAAAATTTTTGACTTTTTAAAATACTAAATTAAAGCCTAAAGTCATTTTTGGTAAAATGTTGACTCAGTTTTTGGGTCGTTAAAATCTTTTAAAATGCGTGAAAAAACGTTCGAAAAATAAGTTTTGGAAGTATCGCGAAACGTAGAGTTGAAACATGTTTAAAAATCAAAACTTGAAAAAAAAATGGATTTGGTGCAATTAGGCATGCGCACAGCACCCGGGTGGCGTGCACTGAGCAGCCGATCGATCGGCGAAGCCTCTGATTCCCGACGAAAATCCAGACATTTTGCCGATCGATCGGCCCTATTGATCGGCTGCGCGACCTGCCCGTGCACCTCACATTCTTCGAGCGACCCGCGCGTGCTGCGCGTGCAACCCTGCGCACCACATCTCCATTTTCCACCCTTTTTCACATTTTATCCATTTCTACCACCTACACTTCACATTGAACTTACCTAAAACCTTTCTCAACCTCTCTAATCGTAAAATACTTCAAAAAAACTCAAAACGTAAAATGTGGCGGAATTTAAGAACTGAACGTACCCATGCACAACCTAAAAGCCCAAACAGTTCCAACATGATTTTCCAAAAAAACAACTATCTAAACAAAAGTTTCAAAACATTTACACAAAACCTTTACTTCACCTACATCCTAAAAAAAAAACTATACACCGTGACATACACCTCGAAACGTCACCCACGGGTCAAAAATGCATCTGACTGCCGCAAACAATCCCGCAAGCTACCTACACATCGGCCTGAGACTCTGAGTCCTCATCCGTACGTTCCGTACTTACATCATAGAGTTCAACTAATGAGCCCAAAGTTCAGTGAGAACATATAATGCCATGATGCACGTGCTATATATGAACATTTCAAAAACATGAACATTACTTTATATTTATATTCAAGTGGACATGTGGTATAAGTGGGGCTTATAAGGAGTGAGAAACATTACGTACTTGACGTGGGTTAACATGGTTAGTAATTTTGTCGTGTCCCTGTGAGGGATAAAAAAACTTGCTTGTCCGCGGCGAGGACGGTTTTACATGAGTCCCAGAGAAGAACAAAACATATGTTAGCACCCGTCTCACACTTAACCGTACTTTACATTTACATTTTTATCTTCTTACTTCAAATCACAAGTATAAAACATTTTGCATGATTTCCTTGAAAACGTGATGCATGAACACATATTGTGCATAAACATAGCATAATGAAAAGACAGGTCTTTCGAAGCATAAAATAAACGACAGATCATCGAGACATTACATAAAAACAAACATACTTAACTTAAGACATATTCTACGACTTATCTACCCATCAACAACACCGAAAGCATAAAAGCCTAGTACCTCTGTGATGTAGGGCCTTAAGGGCCAAACACATACTGTATGAACTTACTTGGCGTACCTTAGTAAGCCGAGCACCTTCCTTAAGCTTGGTTCACCTAAGACATTTCACAATTTCGTCATTAAAATCAATCATAAACAAACAATTCTAAAACCAAACGTAACTTCTTACTAAGGACAATTTTCTAAAAAACTCCAATTTACTTCATTCAAGCATTCTATCGAGCACCTTGCGTCGTCATTAAAATCGATCATAAATAAACAATTCTAAAACCAAACAAAACTCCTAACTAAGGACAATTTTCCTAAAAACTCCAATTTACTTCATTCAAGCATTCCATCGAGCACCTTGCGCTCAGAATCTTATTAACAAACCATCAATGGCTTTTATACATTTTCAACTACCAAATTCATCCTAATTTTCTATTTTCAACCTAATCTACCAACACCAATCACAAATACACCATTATTATCCATCAATACGATAAAACTATCGATTTCTCACATAACCTATAAATTTAACAACCCTAAATTGAAAACCCTAACGAATAACAACCCTAAAACCGAAACTAATCGTCTAGAATACATGAACCTTACCTAGAACTTGATTGTTGGAAGAAGAATCGGAGAGGAGTTGCCGGAGGAAGGTGAAGAATCGGCTGTGAGAATGTCGAAGGAGGAAGAAGAGAATCGCTTGGGAGAGGGTGGGGAGCATTCGCTTCTGCAGAGTGTTTTAGTGAGAGGGGAGGGAGAGGGGGGGGGGGGGGTTAAGTTTTATAAAAAAAAATTAACTTCTTAATTACCATTTTGCCCTTCCTCTTAATTATTTACCTATTTCGCTATTTAATCTATCGATTTGGATTTTTCAAAATTTTCTTATTCCACTAAATATTCGAATTAATTCATAGAGTTCTAACAAAACTTTATGCTCGTAAAATGGGCTTAAATTACTATATTTACGAATATTACACTAATATGTAGAAACCGAAATTTTGGGCATTTTGACTTTCTCTTTTTCGTTCTATTTCTCTTAAACTCTTAAATTCTCGTTGTCCAAATTTCAATAAAATATTTCTTACATTACTAGAGAATTTCTTCCATTCAAATAAATTTAGGGACGGTTACATGATTAAAAATGCCGGGTGTTACATCTCACCCACCTTAATAGAATTTTGTTTCCAAAATTTGCTTAGCCAAAACGTTCTGGATATCTATTCATTACATCTAGTTGTCTTTCCCAAGTGGCTTCCTCCACATTATGATTGCGCCATCGGACCTTTACTAGTGGAATCTCCTTGTTGCGTAGTACTTGGACTGTAGATTCTAGGATCTACAATGGTCTTTCCTCGTATGTCAATGTCGGTTGGATAAGTTCACTGGTTCTACAGTGTGAGTAGAGTCACGCACGCATTTCCTCAGTATGGATACGCGAAAGACGTTGACATAACACTCTACTTGCTTCATACCCAAACTTCCTTCGAAAAGTGTATGCCTTAAATTCTTAGTTCTTTAATGTCATTGCGTGTAACTTTATTCCTCTCTCTACGATCATTTTATATTCCTCGAGTCTATTTTATTCATCTACTTCTCTTTAATTTTCTCTTTAAAGATTCCGACTCAAATCTCAAATCTTGATAAATAAGACTCAAATCTTGATAAATAATAACCCTATAACCTTAACGGTTCGACAATCGGGGTAAATCTCTATAGTTTCTCTCGACTAAAATTTTTAAATCCACGTACTCTTATTTAAGATATCGCAACTACGTGTACTACTTTCGAATTTGGCTAATTGCAATCATTACTGCTTCATACCCAAACTTCCTTCGAAAAGTGTATGCCTTAAATTCTTAGTTCTTTAATGTCATTGCGTGTAACTTTATTCCTCTCTCTACGATCATTTTATATTCCTCGAGTCTATTTTATTCATCTACTTCTCTTTAATTTTCTCTTTAAAGATTCCGACTCAAATCTTGATAAATAAGACTCAAATCTTGATAAATAATACCCTATAACTTAACGGTTCGACAATCGGGGTAAATCTCTATAGTTTCTCTCGACTAAAATTTTTAAATCCACGTACTCTTATTTAAGATATGGCAACTACGTTTACTACTTTCGAATTTGGCTAATTGCATCATTAACTATATATATATATATATATATATAGTGTTATCCGATTTCTTACGTCTCTAAATCGAATAACTCGACTATAACCTAACCCCTTTTTTCTTTTTAAGTCTTTTGATCAAATTCTGACACGATTTATTTAGTTTCTCAGTTTCCTCTGATCAAAGCTCATTTCAAATCCTCAATTTCCTAATATAACTAACTTCGAAGTTTTCCTTAATCAACGTTTTGTTTATCTATACTTTTAGATAATAGCTATACTTAAGCTTCCTTATATCATTTGGATTGACTATTGTCTAAAGATTTCTACTAATTCCTTGGCTGTAACTCAAACTTCTGCGTAAATTCATCGAAAATACCTCCAAGGTCTCAATGGGTCCAACTGGGAGCTAAAGTTGCTACTATCCTAATATCGTGGTTCATTTGTAAACTGGATCGTATAAGTAGCTTTGCACTTAGATATCTCATCTCAATCTTGTCCTTCTATTTTCCAAAAATTAAGAAATATCTCTTATTCCAAGGTCCCCCCATCATCCTTATATTTAACCTATTGTATTCTCACCATTATCGTACCAAAACGTAACCCTCGTACTTTCCCTAACGGTTATCACCTCAACCCCACTACAATCTTAAACGTATGGTCATCAACTCTTCTTTGATTAACCATACCCCCTTTTTGGATATTTCCCTTTAGTGGCCTAAATCTTAAAAAAAATCTATACGCCTAAGTTAGTTATCGATACCTCCTCAGTAAGAAACATATAACATTAATCTCACTATATCCTAGGGTATGTTATAACACTCTTCTTTCCCTTAGCTTCTCTTATGATCATTCTTTCTTAAGTATTCCAACACATTCATCATCTTCCTAAATTCACATCGTACCTGAGGTCCCCGTAATTTGGTAAGCGACACTGAATTCTATAAGAGCAAAATCGTTGAGAAAACTTCCCTCCAATGCCCCTACTACATCAAGTAGTCCTTGATCATACGACCTTATTTGTTACCCCCAAAGCGTCAATCTGTATCTATCTTGCATTCCGACACATCATACACTTGATTTTAACTTTAATACAAGTTCGAACATAGGGTCCTCGACCCTTTAATCGATCATAGTTCTCGAGTCAATATGTCCCAAACAAAATCCAACTTTTGAGCATTTTAATTAAACAAAGTAATAAATCATAAATCAATACTTATTTCACACTAAGACAATATCTAATTAAATAACTTTAAATCCTTATTCTAAACTACATCTGTATTTTAACGTTCTTTATTTCATTAACCGTCACTATAACATTATACCTTTCCGCTGGTCGTTTGGTACCAACGGGTTCACTGCTAGTCGCAACCTCCGGGGCAACTATTATAGGGCTTCTTTTCTTCTTGGGCAGTTATTAGGCGATTTGACCTTCTTCATTACATTTGTAACATCGGCCCGAACCCGCTTTACACTTACCAAAATGATTTTTCTTACACCATAGGCATTGAGGTTTGTGCAAAGGCCCTTGTACACGCTTTAGTCGACTTTGTTCAATTTCTCCCTTGTCAATTCTCTTTACTCCCCTCATTGATTGTTGCCTTTCTTCTACTTGGTGTGATTGAAGACCCCTGAGGAACCTCTCAATGGACTCCCTTTGATTTTTATTCTTAAGTTCTATTTCTTTTACCTCAAAAGCTTTGACAACCACTTCCTCATATGATGCATCCTGAACTCCATACATCTTCACGCTTCTATAGATTTCCTCCTTTAGTCCTTGAACAAAATTGTAGATCTTACTTTCATTCCCCCTCACTAGATGGATGATAAAATGGGTTAGTGCATCGAATTCTCTAACATAATCTGCTACTGAACCTGTCTGTCAAAGATAGGTAAATTCTGATATCTTATTTGCCCACACAGCATTGTAGAAGTATTCTTCACAAAATAATTTCTTGAATGCTCCTAACAATATTTCCCCCACGTTAGTCATGGTCTGGACAGTGTCCCACCAAAGTTTTGCGTCATGCTCAAGATGCAATGCAGCATAAGAGACCTTCTGTAAAATCCGCCAAATTTGAGTGTTTTTAAAATTTTCGAATAATTTTTTGCAAATTTTGAAAATATAAATTTGAGGTCAATTTAAGGGGATTATTCGGTAAGAAATGATGTAACGACCCCGTTAAAGGACGCGACATAAACATAAACATCATTTGGATAAATACTGGCTTGTTCTCTGTTTCATTCTATCTACTTCATGTTATATCATTATATTTTTTTAAAAAAAAAAAAATTCAAAACTCCGAAACATTTCAGTATCAAACGAAACTGAACCCTTCATAAATTCGACTTCTTCTTTAAACTATTGACATGCTAAGTCGCAGAATTATGCGACAATGTTCAACCATTAACCACATAAGGAAATTGGCTGGGAGAAGGTGTCCTTAGATCACCCGACTTTATCGATCTCGGGTTGCATGGAGTTGCAGACTTTATCGGTAAGAAAGACACATCCACCGATCATCACGTGCACTCGCGTGACCCAATGGACATCGCCCGGTAGAGGTCATCTACCGATGGGCACGTGCAATGCACGTAATCCGCTGAACATCATCCGATATTTGAAATACACTACATCACCCGGTCACTAGACGACAAACTACACTCACATCATCCGGTATTTGAAATACACTACATCGCCCGGTCACTAGACGACAAAACTACACTTACATCATCCGGTATTGGAAATACACTACATCGCCTGGTCACTAGACGACAAACTACGCTTACATCATCCGGTATTTGAAATACACTACATCGCCCGGTCACTAGATGACAAAACTACACTTACATCATCCGGTGAGTACAACTCTCGACATCATCCGGTGACGTCAGCCGGAAGGTTCAATCGATCAATCTCTACCATCCAACTCCTGCCGATGACGTTAGCCGGATGATACACTCATCCAGTTTCTGTCACTCAGCAGTAAAACACTATAATCATCAAACAACTTCAACCAACAGAAAATACCATGACTCACACAAATCTCAACTTGATAAACATAAACCTCAAACGAATAAAAAAATCATAGACTCGTTCAGGAATACGTAAGCGAAGACTCATATAAAACAAGATAGTCCTAGGTTCTTACAATCATCCTCAGACTCAGAGGTTGAACCAGACAATTCCAAGTTCAAATAAAAACAAACATGATCTTGTCTTACTTAGACATCAGTTTTCTCATAAGTCTTACTGACATAAAATGAGCATAACCACGGGTCATAATCACCTGCCAGCCATAGACTTTCCCCCCTGAGTACCGTCCTGCAACCAGCCTTAGACATCATCATTGAATTTGGAATCTTCACTTGATATTTCGTCACCTACATCATAAGGTTTAAACTATAAGCTTAATGCTTAGTAAGGAATGCAATACTAACATGTACACGAGAATGCATATTTGTAAGAAAATCATGATCGTATTCATTTCATGCTCTTTTCTTGTTCGTATTCATATTCTTGTTCATCACTTTCATTATATGGATTAAGGGAGGATTTGTGCCGTAAAGGGGGATGACAGTGCAAGTGTACATAGTCCCTTTCGGGCCGTATTCATGGTCCTTCTCTTTGGACAGTGATATACGCTAAACCGCCCCCAACCCTCACTTAATCCGGTTACATAAGTTTCGTATTCATTCTCATATCTTGTTCATGGGAAAAACATACTCACAAATCATTTTCATATGCTTGAGAAGTAAATCATGATGCATGACATGAATGCTCTTAAATCATCAGACTATGAAAAATATCGTACTAGACAGTTAACTTCATAGACTCTATCAGAACATCACATAACATAGTTCTCAAACATCCGTAAATTATCCAAGTACAAACCATCTTACTAACTTGAAACAAACCTCAGACACATAACTAATTTAGTACCCTTAAGATGTAGGGCCCTAATGGCCAGGAAATCTTGATACATTCACTTACCTGGCTTCCTTAGCAAATTCGTGCTCCTTTTCTTCAGACTTCTTCACCTAAAACATTTACATCGCAGTAGTTAAAACAAAATCCTAAAAGTCCTAATCACAAGTCATCCTAGGATCTAGTAGTTAAAGTCATTCCCGAATTAGTTCTCTGTGTGCAACCTGAAATCCAAAAACCGAAACAGCTAGGTTCAACTAACGATTAATCAGGGTTGATTATATTAAATGTCCAGAATCGATTCGGAAATGACATTACTAAATCAAGATTATAAATGTTACTATCGTTACTCGGCTATTGGAGAAACCAAACTCTAACACCAAGCTGAGAAACAGAGCTCAACGACTAACTGACAACTACATTGTCTAACCCATACTTCGAGCGTAGGGTATCCGAGGAATAGCAAGGGAACTGGTCGTCGAAGGGAGGATTACTGGCAGGCAGAGAGCGAGAGCTCGGAAGAGAAAATCGCTGAAGGAGAAAGTGTCGGCTACAGTGGCGTTGGTGAGGTTTAAAAATTTTTCATTTCCTTTATATATCGATCACAACCCACCCTTATTACAATTTTGCCACTCAACCTAGTTTAACACCACATGAAATTAATTAAGCTTTGACATAAAATTCTGAATCGAAAATATCAAATAAACATGGCCGTTAAAACGGTTAAGAAAATCACCTGATCAAGCTTGTCGGGTGCTACAAATGAAATCGAGAAACCGAACGTTAACGAAATTGAATTGAATATAAAGAATTAATGAAATTAAAAGAATAAATAAATATTTTATTGCTTATTTATTTATTTATGTATTTTTTTTATTAGGTGAAAGGATAAGGTTTCCTAATGAAACCAAATCCTTTCATTATGCCGACAGAAACACCCGAGAGAGAGAGAGAGAGAGAGAGCCAAGCGAAGGAGAGAAAATTGTCGACGCCGGAACAACCTTCGTTCAGGTGCGATCTTGGTGTCAAAACGTTCGTCTCGAAGCGTAGATCAATGTTGGCGAAGAGAGTTTTCGAAGGTAAGCTCTCGATCTCCGGATTTTTGGTTAGGAAGTTTCGGGTTTTAGGTTTTCGTTAGATCTGAATTTTTGGTGGTCGATTCTTGGTGTTTTTGGCAGAGATTGACTCGAAAAGTGGTTAGAAACGTGTTGGGAGCAATTTTCGGCAAAAAACAGGTTAGAAATTCGATTTTTTGTCGTGGGTACGTCGTCGGGTGGTTGCCGGAGCTTCGTCGGCGTTCGGCGGCCAACGATCGAGTCAACTCGATCGTGGGCTGAGTCAACTCGGGCTTTGGGTCGAGTTGACTCAGGCCCAAGGCCGAGTTGACTCAGGCCCAGGGCCGAGTTGGGCTCGACTGGGTTTGGCCCAGCCTGATCTGGATTCGGGCCAGGCTGGGCCTAGACCCATAGATTCTGGGCCGGGTTTGACTTGGGCCTATCAGGCCGAGTCTGACCCATCCCATCCGGCCGGGTAAACCCAGCCGTTATTGTCCGACCCGATTCGGTCCGACTCGATTAGGTTCGACCCGGACCGAACCAAACTGAGTCAGCCCAATCTGAACCAGACCCGACCAGACTGATCTAGGTTTAACTCAACCCGAACCGAACCGGTCCGATCCGGTCAGTCAAAGTCAACGTTGACTTTGACCTTTGACCGTTGACCGTTGACTTTTGACCAAAAGTCACCCCAAGCCGTTTTTGCCCGTTTTCGCCCCGGTTCGCAATTTATATGGTTTCTGACCCAATTGGATTTTAACGGGGTTCCTTCCTTGTGTTTGACTCTCAGATTCAGAGGAGTTTGCGGAGTTCGAAGCCATTCCTGAGGAGCCACGGTTTACCGAGGATAGGAGGATTCACCATAGAGGTATGTGTGATTATACTTACTCTGTATTACCTAGTCTTGTATGTAGGTATACATCTTAACGGATTCATATTGTTCATTGGTTTTCTGCTGTGCCATTTGGAGTTTGATACTGGAGGTAATCGTCTAACAGTCTTAGCTAGGCCCATTTGTTGAGAGTATCAGGGGATTTTGCTCAGGTTCTGTGGTACTTCCCACACTTGTTTGGAAGGGATTCACCCCCTGCGAATAGGTGAAGGGATTCACCCCCTGCTAATAGGTGAAGGGATTCACCCCCTGCGAATAGGTGAAGGGATCACCCCCTGCAAATAGGTGAAGGGATTCACCCCATGCGAATAGGTGAAGGGTTCACCCCCTGCGAATAGGTGAAGAGATTAACCCCCTGCCAATAGGTGAAGGGATTCACCCCCTGCGAATAGGTGAAGAGTTCACCCTCTGCTAATAGGTGAAGGGTTCACCCCCTGCGAATAGGTGAGGGGATTCATCCCCTGCGAATAGGTGAAGGGTTCACCCCCTGCAAATAGGTGAGGGGATTCATCCCCTGCGAATAGGTGAAGGGTTCACCCCCTGCGAATAGGTGAAGGGATCACCCCCTGCGAATAGGTGAAGTTGATCTGGCCAGTGTCTGGTCATCGCTAGCACCATCAATCGTTCTAAATGAGAAATGCGACGATAACTAGTAATACTGAAACTGGCATGCATGTTTTGACATTGGTATATGTACCATCTTATATTGAGTTGTCACTCATTCAACGACTTTTTTTTTGTTATTCTTTTTAGGTAAGGGAAGGAAGGGTAAGAAGTGAACCTGATCTGAGTCGGGATTTCCTTGGGTTGCATCTCTGTTTTTCCTTTTACTTTGTACTCTTATGTGAGAACATATTTGAGATTGTACCTTGTTTTGGCATGTAATTAATTTGTTTAGCTAGTACTTTCTACTGTTGTTTGTACTCGCTATATTTGTTACTTCGAGGAGTTTTTGGATTTGTGTTCAAACTTCCGCACTCAGCCTTAGGTTAGACGGTGGACCTCCCTGAGGTTGATCGTTTAACCTGGCGTTTCTGTTAGGCCCTCTCCCGGGTCGTGACACCTTCTCTACGTCCTTCACCTTAGCAAGGTCAAACAAATCTTCCATCGTTTGAATCCACTCCTCGGCATGGACCGGATCCGTAAGTTGTCCATCGAATGTTGGAGGTCGGAGTCGTCTAAAATTTTCACCACTATGGTCCCCTTGAAGTATTCGAGCTCGAATTCCCAAAATCTTTCCTGATCATAAACATTTCAAATTGCCGGGATTAACGAGCAACAAGCTCTGTCAATTGTTTGTACTCTCTATATTTGTTACTTCGAGGAGGTTCTGGATTTGTGTTCAAACTTCCGCACTCAGTCTTAGGTTAGACGGTGGACCTCCCTAAGGTTGATCGTTTAACCTGGAGTTTCTGTTAGGCCCTCTCCCGGGTCATGACACCTTCTCTACGTCTTTCACCTTAGCAAGGTCAAACAAATCTTCCATCATTCGAATCCACTCCTCGGCATGGACCGAATCCGTAAGTTGTCCATCGAATGTTGGAGGTCGGAGTCGTCTAAAATTTTCACCACTATGGTCCCCTTGAAGTATTCGAGCTCGAATTCCCAAAATCTCTCCCGATCATAAACATTTCAAATTGCCGGGATTAACGAGCAACAAGCTCTGTCAATTGTTTGTACTCTCTATATTTGTTACTTCGAGGAGTTTTTGGATTTGTGTTCAAACTTCCGCACTCAGTCTTAGGTTAGACGGTGGACCTCCCTAAGGTTGATCGTTTAACCTGGAGTTTCTGTTAGGCCCTCTCCCGGGTCGTGACACCTTCTCTACGTCTTTCACCTTAGCAAGGTCAAACAAATCTTCCATCATTCGAATCCACTCCTCGGCATGGACCGAATCCGTAAGTTGTCCATCGAATGTTGGAGGTCGGAGTCGTCTAAAATTTTCACCACTATGGTCCCCTTGAAGTATTCGAGCTCGAATTCCCAAAATCTCTCCCGATCATAAACATTTCAAATTGCCGGGATTAACGAGCAACAAGCTCTGTCAATTGTTTGTACTCTCTATATTTGTTACTTCGAGGAGTTTTTGGATTTGTGTTCAAACTTCCGCACTCAGTCTTAGGTTAGACGGTGGACCTCCCTAAGGTTGATCGTTTAACCTGGAGTTTCTGTTAGGCCCTCTCCCGGGTCGTGACACCTTCTCTACGTCTTTCACCTTAGCAAGGTCAAACAAATCTTCCATCATTCGAATCCACTCCTCGGCATGGACCGAATCCGTAAGTTGTCCATCGAATGTTGGAGGTCGGAGTCGTCTAAAATTTTCACCACTATGGTCCCCTTGAAGTATTCGAGCTCGAATTCCCAAAATCTCTCCCGATCATAAACATTTCAAATTGCCGGGATTAACGAGCAACAAGCTCTGTCAATTGTTTGTACTCTCTATATTTGTTACTTCGAGGAGTTTTTGGATTTGTGTTCAAACTTCCGCACTCAGTCTTAGGTTAGACGGTGGACCTCCCTGAGGTTGATCGTTTAACCTGGAGTTTCTGTTAGGCCCTCTCCCGGGTCGTGACACCTTCTCTACGTCTTTCACCTTAGCAAGGTCAAACAAATCTTCCATCATTCGAATCCACTCCTCGGCATGGACCGAATCCGTAAGTTGTCCATCGAATGTTGGAGGTCGGAGTCGTCTAAAATTTTCACCACTATGGTCCCCTTGAAGTATTCGAGCTCGAATTCCCAAAATCTCTCCCGATCATAAACATTTCAAATTGCCGGGATTAACGAGCAACAAGCTCTGTCAATTGTTTGTACTCTCTATATTTGTTACTTCGAGGAGTTTTTGGATTTGTGTTCAAACTTCCGCACTCAGTCTTAGGTTAGACGGTGGACCTCCCTAAGGTTGATCGTTTAACCTGGAGTTTCTGTTAGGCCCTCTCCCGGGTCATGACACCTTCTCTACGTCTTTCACCTTAGCAAGGTCAAACAAATCTTCCATCATTCGAATCCACTCCTCGGCATGGACCGAATCCGTAAGTTGTCCATCGAATGTTGGAGGTCGGAGTCGTCTAAAATTTTCACCACTATGGTCCCCTTGAAGTATTCGAGCTCGAATTCCCAAAATCTCTCCCGATCATAAACATTTCAAATTGCCGGGATTAACGAGCAACAAGCTCCGTCAATTGTTTGTACTCTCTATATTTGTTACTTCGAGGAGTTTTTGGATTTGTGTTCAAACTTCCGCACTCAGTCTTAGGTTAGACGGTGGACCTCCCTGAGGTTGATCGTTTAACCTGGCGTTATTATTAATAAACTAAAACTTGTACGAAAACATAAACACTTATAGTTGATGGAGCGATCTCACTTGGTAGATTGCACAGTCAAAATAGTCTACATATTACTTTTAAAACACAGGTGCTCTGATATCACTAATTGTGATGACCCCATTTACATAAGGCCGTCACAAGACTTCACATGACAATGACTCTAGGCTTGGACATTTTGGACGTGAAAATTTTTGACTTTTTAAAACTCTAAATTGAAGCCTAAAGTCATTTTCGGTAAAATGTTGACTCGATTTTTGGATCGTTTAAATCATTTAAAATGCATGGAAAAACGTTCAGAAAATACGTTTTGAAAAAATCGTGAAACGTCGGGTTGAAACGCGTTTAAAAATCAAACCTTGAAAAAAAAAATAGATTTGGTGCACTTGACATTCGCGTTGCGTGGCCATGCGCGCGTCACCTACCTCGGTGAGAGCAGGGCCCGGGTGGCACGCGCTGGGCAGCCGATCGATCAGCGAACCCTAAGTTCCCGACTAAAATATGGACATTTCGCCAATCGATTGGCCCGATCCATTTTCCACCCTTTTTCACATTTTTTCCATTTCTACCACCTACACTTCACATTAAATTTACATAAAACCTTTCCCAACCTCTCTAAACGTAAAATACTTAAAAAAAAAAAAAACACGACCTTAAAACGTAACACATGGCGAAATTTAAGAAATCAAACTGCATGGATCGATCTAAAAATCGAACGTATCCATGCACAACCTAATAACCTAAACACTTCCTGTATGATTTTCCAAAAAAACAACTATCTAAACAAAAGTTTCAGAATATTTACACAAAACCTTTACTTCACCTAAATCCTAGAAAAAAGCTATACAATGTGACATACACCTCAAAACGTCACCCACGGGTCAAAAATACGCCTGACTGTCGCAAACAACTCCGCAAGCTCGTCCAGTCAACCGCACCTACACATCGACCTGAGGCTCTGAGTCCTCATCCGTACGATCCATACCTACATCATAGAGTTCAACTAATGAGCCTAAAGCTCAGTAAGATCATATAATGCCAGGAATGCACGTGTTATGCATGAACATTTCAAAAACATGAACATTACTTTATATATACATTCAAGTGGACATGTGGTATAAGTGGGAATTATAGAGAGTGGGAAACATTACGTACTTGACGTGGGTTAACATGGTTAGTAATTTTTTCGTGTCCCTGTGAGGGATAAAATAACTTGTTTGTCCGCGGCGAGGATGGTTTTACATGAGTCCTAGAGAAGGACAAAACATATGTCAGTACCCGTCTCACACTTAACCGTACTTTATATTTACATTTTTATCTTTTTTACTTCAAATCACGTGCATAAAACATTTTGCATGATTTCCTTGAAAACGTGATGCATGAACATACATTGTGCATAAACATAGCATAATGAAAAGACAGGTTTTCGAAGCATAAAATAAACGACAGATCATCAAGACATTACATAAAACAAACATACTTAACTTAAGACATATTCTACGACCAATCTACCCATCAACAACCCCGAAAGCGTAAAAGCCTAGTACCTCTGTGATGTATAGCCTTAAAGGCCAAACATATGCGTATGAACTTACCTGGCATTCTTAGCAAGCCGAGCACTTCACTTAAGACATTTCACAATTTCGTCATTAAAATTGATCATAAACAAACAATTCTAAAACCAAACGTAACTCCTAACTAAGGCCAACTTTCCTAAAAACTCCAATTTACTTTATTTAAGCATTCCATTGAGCACCTTGTGCTCACAATCTTATTAACAAACCATCAATGACTTTTATACATTTTCAACTACCAAATTCAACCTAATTTTCCATTTTCAACCTAATCTACCAACAACAATCACAAATACACCATTATTAGCCATCAATACGATAAAACAATCGATTTCTATCATAACCTATAAATTTAACAACCCTAAATCGAAATAAAGAATAATAACCCTAAAACCGAAGCTAATCATCTAGAATACGTGAAGAATCAGAGAGGAGTTGCTGGGGGAGAGGTGAAGAATCGGCCGTAAGAATGTCGAAGAAGGAAGAAGAGAATCGCTTGGGAGAGGGTGGGGAGAATTCCCTTCTGCAAAGTGTTTTCGTGAGAGAGAGAGAGAGAGAGAGAGAGAGAGAGAGAAGGGGGGGTTAAGTTTTATAAAAAACAAAATTAACTTCCTAATTACCATTTTGCCCCTCCTCTTAATCCTCTACCTATTTCGCTATTTAACCTATCTATTTGGATTCTCAAAAATTTTCTTATTCCACTAAATATTTCAATTAATTCATAGGATTCTAACATAACTTCCCGCTCGTAAAACTGGCTTAAATTACTATATTTACGAATATTACACTAATAAGCAGAAACCAAAATTTCGAGCATTTTAACTTTCTCTTTTTTGTTTTATTTCTCTTAAAATCTTAAATTCTCATCGTTCAAATTCTAATAAAATATTTCCTTACATTAATAGCGAGTTTCTTCCATTCAAATAAATTTAGGGACGGTTACATGATCGAAAATGTTGGGTGTTACAGAAACTGCACAAAGTCGACAAAAGAGTTATGCAGATTGAAGGAGGAGAGATTTTACATTTGTGGTAGGAGATGAGGTTCTGAAGATTTCGCCGTTTAAAGTTGTTGTTCGAATTGATAAGAGAGGAAAATTGAATCCACGGTTCGTCAGACTGTTTCCAATAATCGAAAGGAGGAGAGATTTTTTTGTGGTAGGAGATGAGGTGTTTCTGAAGATTTCGTCATTTAAAGTTGTTGTTCGATTTGGTAAGAGAGAAATTGAATCCACAGTTCGTCGGACCGTTTCCAATAACTGAAAGGATAGGAGCTACGACATACAAGCTACGATTGACGTCATCTATGGAGGGAGTACATAACGTTTTCCAGTGCGTTCGTGATCCAACGCATATAGTGGAACCGGTTAATCTTGAAGTTCAGCCGACTTTAACTTATGAGGGAAACCAGTGCAGATTTTGGAGTCTACGGTGAAAGTCCTACGTAATAAGATAATTCCACTAGTAAAGGTATTATAGAGAAACTATAACGTAAAGGAAGCCACGTGGGAACGACAACAGGACATGATGGATAGATATCTCGAATTGTTCAGGTACGCAATTTTGGGGACAAAATTTCAATTAAGGAGTGTAGGATGTAACACACGGGTTTTCAGGTTTATGAGTTTTCTTCTATATAGTGTCATATTCGTAAATATAGTAAATTAAGACCGTTTTACGTGCGAAAAGTTTTGTTAGAACCCTAGGAATAAATTGAAATATTTAGTGGAATAAGAAAATTTTGAAGAATCTAAATCAATAGGTAAATAGCGAATTAATTAGAGGAATAGGTTAAGAGGTAAAATAGTAATTTGGGAAGTAAAAATTTATAAAAATAATAAAACCCCCTCCCCCTCTTCACGGTTCACTCTGCAGAAACAAATTCTCCCCTCCCTCTTTGGTGATTGTTCTCCCTTCGCCGTTTCCTCCTTCGGTCGATTCATCTCCTCTTTTTTCAGAGATTTCTCTTCCGTTTTCCGTCATCAATCAACGCTCTAGGTAAGGCTCTAGTATTCTATGAGTTTAGTTTTGGTTTAAGGTTTGATAACGGTTAGAGTTTATCGATTGGGTTTGAGAATTTTTAAGTTATGTTAGAACTCGATAGTTTTATCGTATTTATGGCTAATAATATGATTGTTGGTGATAATTAGGTTGGAAGAATGGTTATTGGTGGATTGTTAGGTTAAATTTTGATGGTTGAATGTGTATAAATGCCATTAATGGAGGTTAGAGAAATTGTGAGCGCAAAGTGCTCAGGTGAAATGTCCGAATGACGTAAATTGAAATTTTAGGAAAATTGACTAAGTTAGGAGTTTTGTTTAGTTATGGAATTCGGTTAATTAGGATCGATTCTAATAATAGATTGTGAAATGTCTTAGGTGAACCAAGCTTAAGGACGGTGCTTGGCATTGCTAAGGACGCCAGGTAAGTGGGTGTTAGGTTTCTGGCCCTTAAGGCCCTACATTATATTGATGCTAGGATTATGTGTTTTGATGATGTTTTTACAGGATTGTGGGGCTTTAACGAGTCGGGTAGCCTAGGGAATTAGTTGCTATATATACGTTATGTTGAATTACGAGTTAAACATGTTTATGGAAATTGTATGAATTGTCTTTGACGGTTGTTATATGCGTAGTTTCCTCATGCATCATGTTTTCCATTCAAAGACATACGAAATATTTTTACATGCACATTTTCAAGTAAAAAGGAAACAAAGAACAAGTAATGTATGTAAAGGTAAGTGAGGGTGGTGAGTGAGTAAAGCACAACATGGCACGATATATGGTACGCACGAGGCAAGGCAAAACACCCAATATATGGCACGCACGGGGCAAGTAATGTTATGTGGTCTAGGGGTAAACGGAGTGGTGCATGTGCCTACTACTTACGTAAATCCCTACTTTTCCTCATGTATGTAACGTTAAAGAAATGAAATGAACATATTTTACGAAAGTCATGCATGCATTCATGTATATGTCATGTATTGTGCACTCCTTACTAAGTATTATTAGGCTTATCGTTTAAATCGTATGATGTAGTGACGAGATCGAAGGTGAGAGGAACCTCCTCTAGATGATATAAAGCATAGGTGGTGGAAGGATGGTGCTCGTGGCTAGCGGGCGGGGAGTGTTCTGGCATGGCTAACTAACTCGTGGGTGTTCTCCGAGCGATTTTTGGCAAATGTATGTGAATATGACAGATATAGGACTAGTTGTCGATGATGTTTATTCGGTCAGGTTCTGGCACGTAAATGTGGTGGTATGTTAGGTGAGGCAGGCTGGGCGCACTGGGCCAACAGTAGTGGGGATAAAAGGCTTGGCACCAGCATGGATAAGGCCAACCAACAACAGTAGCCCATTGGGGTGCTCAGCACGTGCGATGCCTGCGAGACGCGGAGTGCGCAGTTCGTGCACTGTGGTCGCTCCGGTAGGCACGCGCGAAGAGTGCTGCGGGCGCTCGACGAGGTGCGGTGGCGCAGCGTGCGCCGTGGCCTAGCGATTAGCGTGCGGTGCGCGGTTGGCACGCGAGGAGTGCGGGGGCGTTGTTGTGGCCGAGCAATAGGCATGCGGTGTGCGCGACACAGGCGCGGTGCGAGGTGTGCGAGGGGCTCACAGCACGCGCAGTGTGCGCGTGGAGCATGCGCGTGGTGTGCACGAGGGGCGCGCGCGCGCAAAATGCTTGGGCGCCCCATGCATGCATGCCCTCTTCCACCTCTTCCATGTTTTGAAGTTCTAAGTCTCAATTGATGTTTTCCGACCTTAGACGAGTCGTTTTAAATACGTTTTAAGTTAGACCCTAAATGTCGATAGAAGATGATCGATTGTCTAAGTCCGTTCTTTAATGTGTTAAGGAGAAAATTGAAAAATTTTATGAGAACGGACGAGGGTTTAAGTGAAGAGTATGCCACGTCAAGTCCGTGACGGCCCTGATGAGATTTTGGGGTCGTCACAATAGTTCTCGACTTTGAGGTGTTTTCTCTTAAGTCCATAGTAGTCTTGCTAGGGCATACAGAGGCTAGATGTTCAAAACCAAAACATTGGAGACACTTGATGTCTTTAGATCTTGGTCTTGAAGAACTTTCTCCTATTGTCTTTCTTTCAACCCTCTTGGAAGAGACATTTTCCTTAAACTCACCATGATTGGATATTAAACATGGTGGTGGCTTGGGTGTGTTTAGCCTTCTTGAAGGATACCGAGAGTTTTGATTCTTGTTGGTAGTTACTTGAACCAAAATTCCTTTTCATTAAATTCTTCATCCTCGTCCAAGTGGTAACTTCATCTTCAACATATCTCTTTCTTTCTACCAAATGATTATTCTACCAATAGCTAGCATAACTTGTGAGCTTCTCAGAGGCTATGTTAATTTTCCCCTTTTCAAAAGAATCATCAAACTCAAATAGCTCTCTATCCGATCTATCCATTCATTTAATTCCTAGGGATTTTCACTAATATAAGGTATTGAAATCTTATACGATCTTACTTTTTATTAGGGTGGTTATTTGATGATCTATGGTTTGGATGAGGACTTCTTTCATAAGTATCTTGATAATAATTTGGGAAAGTTTTCTTAATCGAAACAAATCTTTCTTCAATAACTATTGTTTAAGTTTGTGGCTTGAATCATCTAATTGTTTTCATAAGTTAGATGCATTATAACTTTCGAGGTGTTCTTCATAATTATTCTCTAAGTTTTCTTCTTTAGGAAATTTATCTTTGAATGTTTGGAAAATTCTTTTTTCATTAAGGTGGTTTAATTGATACCTATTGTCACAAAGATCTAGATAATATATCGGTTCATCATAAAAAAAAAAAACATAAAAATTCAAAAATAAAAATACAAATAGTAGCTGATGTATAGACAGAGACTAGACTAGAAGTATTAAGTTTTGGTTTAATTGAAACAACCTACCCTAATCTCCATGCAATAAAGCACGTACTTCCCTAATTTGTACTAATTAATAATATCATTTTCATGACAATTATTAAAGAACTTGTGCAAAATAATTATTTGAAGTAATAATTACAAAGGGAAGACGAACGCAGCTCATCTAAAGATGTGAGCACTTAAGTTGATGAATATGGTGTCATCGCCGTGTCAAAGACCTAGTTGAGTCAACTGGTTCGGCTCGCTTGTTTAAGCTCTTGATTAACTCGTATATATTTGGGCTCGTCAGCCAAATTAGCTCACTAGAGTACGTGTTAACCAAGCAAGTTGACTTGTTTGCTTCAATGTTCAGCTCGTTTATTACGGTAACTAAATGAGCTGAGACGAGTGAGCCGCTCGTTTAACTCAATTAGACTCAATAATAACAATAGTTTTATTACGCAAATACATGATATTATAAATAAATACTTACTAAACATGTATATAATAGAATAAGTTGAAAATTTTAGACTACTATGCGATAGCCACTCACGAGCTATTCAGCTCGACTCTTATTCTACCAGGCTTCGACAGAACAGAGCAAGTGTAAGCATTTCATCAAGCCAAATGAAAGATTCTAATTAATTAAGAACGTAGAATAAGAGTCGACCCGTAGAATAATAGTTTTATGTTTTTTGGTTTCTCCAAGTCATTTTTCAACACTTAGACTGATTAAAGAAAACTAAAAAACACAACAATTATCCAAACACCCAAACAACCACAGCAATATATCAAAGGAAAATGCTAAGGAAAACGAAGATTAACAACAACAAAAATTTAGCTTTCTGGTAGGCATTTTCACAAACAGTTTATGGGCGTTCTGGAGATGACAAACGGCAAGCAAAAACAGATTACTCAACCTAAGAGAATTTTCAATTTTCGATCAACACTTACAGCAAATGATTGAGTGACATTCATTGATTAATCCCAGCAAAGCAAAGCAATTAAACAGCACAAAACAGTTTGCTAATTCTTGTCAAATCACAGCAAGGAAATATCAGACTGTTAGCACAGAATTTTCTCCAAATTCAGTCTAAACGGAAAGTATCAACAATCAAATTTCTGTAATATATTATATGTTCAGCACTTTTAACCCAGCAAAATGAATAGTAACCGCCAACGATTAGCAATTATGCAGCAAGAAAAACAGTCTATTAATCAGTGCTAAAACACAGCAATATGCAGTTAAAAGGTGCAGCAAGTTTATACCAGAAATCAAATCAAAACAGCCAACAATTAAGCAAGTTAAAAATCACAGATTCAAATTAACAAGCCAACAGTCCACAGCAGAATATGTGTAGATTATGCGTGGGAATTACTTCAACTACGTATAGAAACAGAATCAATAATTTCAAGCAAACATAAAATCACAAATGGAACAAATTGTTGACTTTGGTAATAGTTCATGGGTATTTAATTTAGCAAAATAAAAGCATGAAATACGGAACTTTACTGGACAGTTTTTAAAATAAAGATAATATTCATGCAAATTTTATCTTTTGATGTACCTATGTCTCAAAAAGAGAAAAGTTCATGAAGATTACAACAATAATCCAGAAGAACACAGTTGATGGATATTGGATCAGTAAAAACCTAAAACAATAGTTATACAAAGTGGGCTACTATGAGTTAACTTAAACAGAAACTCATGAAAGCTTAAAATGATCCTACGTTTCTGAAAATCACTTCACCAAGAGTTCAAGCACAATAACAGTTGAATAATAATCAAACAGATCTCATAAATATTCTTTACAATTGATGTATATTAGATGCTAAACAGAAGACAAGTTAATTCAACAGATGAACAATTAAAGTTCATGCAAGTGGGTTACTTCAGTTGAGCAACAAAAATAGTTTGCAGATCAGATTAGATAGTTAATGAAGAATGAACAGAAGACAACCTCTAAACTAAACATATTTCTGCATGATAATTTCCTTCTGTTACGTAAGAATTCAGAACAACAATTTCTAGCAAGCTTTGGGTACTATAGTTTAGTAAAACAGAAACATAATCATGATGACAGGCAACAATATTCTCATTTAACTAAAATATCCATGCAATATTTCAGAACACAAAAACTAACATGCTGGATAAATCATGCGGAAAACTAGTGCATCATGAATTATTCTGGTTAACTATCAGAAACAAAACAAGACAACGACAACAATCAAGAAACATGCATGAGAACAACCCTAAATATCTTGTGACCCGCTGCTGTCAACTAAACAAAAACGAAGCTCAAGCAAATGGGTAATCTTGGTTAGCAGACAGAAACGAACGGAACAACAAAAGACACAGACCCAAAACGAAAACAGAGACAATTGATAAAGAAAACGCAAAATAAACCAAAGAGCAACTCCGGCTACCCACGAACGACCGTATGCTCTGATACCAGATGATGTGCCTTGGACCCGAATGATCTCTCGCTCAACAGGACAAGGTACATGCGTAAGCGAGTAAAACGATGAGACAAACATGGTGTTCTCGGGTTCAAACGAAAACAACTCAAAACCAGAGAACAGAGAACGAAAAATGGATGAACGCTGAAATGGAAATGGGTATGAGTGTAACCTGGCGTAAATTACTCAGAACACGTCGATGGAATGTGGGGAGTGGAAGGGGACCCGTGGCTGGTCTGAACGCAACTTGAGCACGTTCGGGTGATGATGCATTCCGTGGAGAGCAACAACAGCGCTTGGGTATTTGGTTATCACCGATCCTACTGTTTTCCAACCTTCCGTGAGGTTTGGAGAGGAAGGGTGTCGATGAGATCTTCAAGCAACCAATAGTTTGAAGTAATCTGACGAATCAACTCGGTGCCTTTGCACCGAGGCTCTCAGACGAACTGAGCAACGGGAGAAAAACTCACCCTCTGAAGAAAACCTTCTGTTTAATTTCAAATGATCAAAAACTAATTACCACCATTCAGAGGTGGAACAGAGTGCTGAAAATTACAGAAAAGGAAAATTGAAGATAGCCGTTGGAGCGTCTTCGCTTCGGCCACGTCGGCTGTTGTGCCCGCGTAGGTGCTTGGCTGCCTTCTTTAATCTATTTGTGCCAATTTCCAGAAATGCCCTCAAGCCTTTAAGTGTGCCAACTCCAAAAGTTAATAATACAAGCATGTCTTAAAAGGCTAATGTTTTGCCTTATAAAAACAATAGTAAAAAAAGACAGTTACAATTAATTTGTCTAAGGGAAGACAAATTCTCCCTTCAATGTGGGATAATCTCGTACATGTGTGTCTCTCCTTTTGACAAGTGTGCAATATTCTTTTGCCATGTGTGCGTCCTTCTTCAACACATGTGTTGTTGCTTCCAATCCGTGCTTTTTAGATGACCTTTACCTGAAAAATCCAAAAACGTGTTAGTGAAGAGATCAGTTAAAATACTTATCTTGGTTTGTGATCGTCTCGAATGGGGTCCATGACATATCAGTTACCCGAACTGTTGGTGAACAATAATTATCTACGAAGCAACCCGTATAAACATTAAACAACAAATGCTCTGATCAAATTTAAGAATTCAAAACTCAAGGAGCATGTCATCACCGCTCTATTACCCATTTCGTAACATGTAGACAAGACAACATTCACGCAACAAAAAGTGTACTGGGATATATACTCTTGATTCTTTGACACTGAAACCATCCAAAATATCACGAGTATCAATTCTCCCAAACATGTATATCACAACAATATAAAACCATGCAAATGGTAAACGTGTAAATCATATATACATACATGTAAAAATACTAACGTCCTGGCGACCAGGCACTGTCAAGATCAAAAATAGAGTTTTTTAGAAGATAATGATGCAATAGAAATAATATAAAATTCATACCTTTACGCCGAACGCTCATTCTTCCAACTAGAGGTGCAACCTCAGCGTCAAAGTCTTCTAAGCCAATGGCAAAACCAAAGTTACGATTATGTCACTAAACACTAAAGGAAGACACAAGGATGAGTCATATACTGAGACTAAGAACCCAATCCAAAACATTATAAATGGCCGCAAACTTTACCGAGGTGGACAAACTTTTCCTAAAAATAAAGTCGTGAGGTCGCACTTTATGAGAAACTGATCAACACTTGTAATTGAGGGTCGACAGTTAGAACACTCGAGTTTGGCCACGGTTGACATTATATAGCTCTCGGGGTTCAAGCAAAAATGCACTAGCGGTCAACACTTTCTTCTGATGTGTTGATATCTTTTGCAAAAATAGAAGGTGTGCGATCGACACTTCCCTCAAGCGGTCAACACCTTCAACTCTGTTTCCAGTGCATGGTTGAAGTGTCTACCGACCATCCACAATGGTCGACACTTGGGTGACTTCTAGTGATGGAAAGTCGCAAAAACTGCGCTCCTTGCCGTTTCTCACCTCCATTCAATAAATAAACTTATCTAAACTTTAAACCTATTCATATAAACCAAAAAAGAACTCATAGGTTGATGAAAATCCACACCTATTGGCAACTTGTGGTTGACCACAAGCACTAGTTTCCTTCAGATATCCAATTGCTAATTATCAAGGTTTCCCATATTCCAACAGACAGTTTCAATATCAAATGAAGTTCAAATGCTCTGAAATTTTAAGAGTGCTTACCTTAGGTGTGTAGTAGTTACCCCTAAAATTTGAGAAGAAAAATATTAAGATCTCCAGAAGTTATGCAAAAAGCAAATGGGTCTGGTCGGGTGGTCAATGGTGCGGCTAAGCACCCAATTGAGAGGCGATTTCTCCCAAGTATAACTCGAGCTGTAGTGATCCAAAAAATGCAAAAATTTACCACAAACTAGCTGTGTGACTGATAAAGAAGGACTGAAAATGTCAAAGGCTAAAAGGGTCAAGAAGAGAAGATAGGGGTGGATGAAGGCAAGTAGGCCGATTGGATGCTATTTGGCACCTTCTCGGTTCAATGATCTTTCTTCAAGAAAGACACTTCAACTTGCAATTGAGAGGAAAGGTTTGCAACCTTGTTGGGATGTCTCCTTGCTAATAATGCTAGGAGGAAGGCTGCAATCAAAATTTTCTCTATTTTGGCTATCACAAAATAGATCAAACAACACACTTTACCTTCACAGATATCACACACCGAAAAGGAGAAATGCAAAGCTTCAAAAGCTAACAAAGGTTCTGTAATTTCCAATATTCAAAAACTCCATAAAGGAGCTAACAACAAATATTTCAATCGCACCCTTCGAGCCAACAAAAGGGTGGAGTTCTCCCAGCTATGCCAAACATGGTTAGTGGCTGAGTATGTATGCAGGTTTGAGTCGCTTTCCCATATGCAGGTTTGTTGGTCAGGGAAGAGGAGGATAAGGTGTACCAATTTGTGTAAGGTTTGAAATTGGAAATTCTGAAAGGGGTGAAGACAGCGGGCGGGCATGGAGGACATGCCATATCAGAGGGGTGGTTAAGGCCCTCGAGTTAGACGATATAGAGATGAAGCTTCAATGGCAAAGAGAACCGTCGAAGAAGTTTTTCCAAGAAGTGCAATAGCAACAGAATCGGGGTTGGCAACCAAAACAACGTGGGGTCAAAAGGCCGAATGAGGCACCTAGTGGTCAAGGTAGGGGCAAACGACCACAAAGGGCTCCATTGGGTCCTCTATGCCCTACGTGTCAGAAGAATCACTTCAGGTAGTGCAAGTTGCATTCCGGTCGATATTTTCAGTGCGGCAAGATGGGGCACAAGACTATAGATCAAAGCCAAACAAGAGGCCACCGGGTGGTCCTTCGAGGATTTTTGCCTTGATTGAAGACGAGGAAGCTGCTCAGCCATCGGTCGTCTCAAGTATTATTTTAGTTTGTAATGTAGCAGCTTGTGTATTGATTGATACGGGAGCAACCCATTCCTTTATAGCACAAGAGTATATAGTTAAGTGGAATCTAGAGTTTGTTCCGGCCGACTGTGATTATAGCGTTATGTTGTCCTCCGGGGAGTTTTTACCCTCAGATCAGGCGATACAAGGTGAGGTGATATCTATTGGTGGTCAGGAGTTGTATGCGAACTTTGTTATCATAGGCATGAAGGGATATGATGTGATTTTAAGGATGGATTGGTTGTTTAGGCACTATGCTACAATCAATTGCAGGTCGGGAGCAGTAGACTTTAGACCACTGAGTGATGAGGATTACTCGTTTCAAGCGACCTCTGTTCTAGTCAGATGCCTATGGTATCGTCCATGACTGCCCAGCACTCAATAAAGCATAGATGTTTGGGTTTTATAGCCAGTGTTTTTGATGTGAGGATGCAGAATGAGAAGAAGTCATGTGATATTTTGGTAGTTGCAGAGTTTCCAGAAGTTTTCTTAGACGAATTACCAGGTTTGCCTACTGATAAGAAATAGATTTTACAATAGAGATTATTTCTGGTTCGGCGCCTATATCTAAGAATCTTTATAGGATGGCGGCGATGGAGTTAAGAGAATTGCAAACCCAGTTAAGGGAATTGACGGACAAGGGTTTTATACGCCTAAGAGTTTCTCCTTGAGGCGCTCCAGTTTTATTTGTGAAAAAGAAGAATGGCTCCTTAAAGATGTGCGTGGATTACCGGGAATTGAATAAGTTGACTATAAAGAATAAGTATCCATTGCCAAGAATCGACGATCTGTTGAAAGTGTTTCTCTAAGGGCGCTCGGTTTTGTTTGTAAAAAAGAAGGATGGCTCTTAAGGCTGTGCGTGGATTAAAGGAATTGAATAAGTTGCTTTAAGGATGTGCGTGGATTACCGGGAATTGAATAAGTTGACTATAAAGAATAAGTATCCATTGCCAAGAATCGACGATCTGTTTGAAAGTGTTTCTCCTAAGGGCGCTCCGGTTTTGTTTGTAAAAAAGAAGGATGGCTCTTTAAGGATGTGCGTGGATTAACAGGAATTGAATAAGTTGACTATAAAGAATAAGTATCCATTGCCAAGAATCGACGATCTGTTTGAAAGTGTTTCTCCTAAGGGCGCTCCGGTTTTGTTTGTAAAAAAGAAGGATGGCTCTTTAAGGATGTGCGTGGATTAACAGGAATTGAATAAGTTGACTATAAAGAATAAGTATCCATTGCCAAAAATTGACGATCTATTTGACCAGTTACAAGAAGCCACTATATTTTCTAAGATCAACTTACGTTCAGGGTATTACCAATTGAAAGTTAAAGCTGAGGATATACCAAAGACTGCCTTCATATCACGTTATGGGCATTATAAGTTTATGCTACTGTCCTTCGGATTGACAAATGCCCCGACAACATTTATGGACCTATGAACAGAATGTTTCGAGAATTCTTGGATAAGTTTGTAATAGTTTTCATAAATGATATTTTGGTGTATTCCAGAAATAACGAAGAGCATGCAGAGCACTTGAGAGCAGTTCTGACTGCTCTGAAGCGACGTCAATTGTATGCTAAATTTTCCAAGTGCGAGTTTTGGCTGAAACAGGTGAATTTCTTAGGCCATTTAATTTCGAAAGGAGTTTCAATGGATCAAGCTAAGATTGAAGCAGTAAATGAGTGGCCTCAGCCAAAAAATGCAAGTGAAGTATGAAGTTTTGTAGGCCTGGCGTGATATTATAGGAAGTTTATCAAAGGATTCTCTATGATAGCCAAGCCTCTGACAAATTTGACGAAGAAAGAGGTGAAGTACGGTTGGTCTAAAGCTTGTGAAGATAGTTTTCAGACCTTGAAACATAAATTTACCATAGCGCCATTATTAATATTGCCTGTGGAGAACGAAATATTTGTAGCACCCAGTTCTATCGAACCAGCTCTTTTATTATTAATGGTACACACTTGATTAGTCAGTAATTTAAGTAGGGTTATTAAATGACTAGACAAGGGGCACTAGAGTAAATTTACAATTTTCAAAGGTGGATAACATATTTAAGGAAAGAGGGTTGGGTTTAATGCACTGTAGCCGCCACCAATTTCATACTTTTTCTCTTTGGGTTTTCAGCTCAAGCAGCCGAGCTCTCTAGGTGATTTTCCTCGCCCGATTCTCCTTCAACTTAGGTAAGTTTTCCTCATTTCTCTTATGATATAGCGGCTAGTTACTTGAGGGAGTACAATGTGAGGATTTTGAGGATGCTGAGATTTAGCGTAGGTTCGGGTTCTTAGTGATAAATGGGATTATACGGGTAGCAGAGTTTCAAATCGGTTTCCCCAATCTTATTATTGATTTCTGGTAAGGTCTAGTGAGAGTTGGATTAATGTACTGTCTTAACCTTAGGTAAGCAAGCTTTTGGAGTAGTTGAAACCGTGCATCTCCAGGAGAGCCAGGTAAGTAAAGTTTGCTTGTGCCTTCGGGCCTACATCACAAAACATTAGGATTAAGCTTACTTGGATGAATCTGTATGTCATGTATCATGTTTTTATTTTTTTTTTAAAAGTATACGAAAATGAATTTGAATGCATGTTGGCATGGTGAGGATTGAACATATTGAAACAGCTATGTGAATCAGTTTTACTGTTAAGGGAAATAATCCGCCCCTTAATGAGACAGTGGATATTTATACTTTGGAAGAGTTGATCCAACTTCCAATTTCACAGGGGGATCTGAACATGTGAATCAGATTTACTGTTAAGGGAATTAATCCGCCCCTTAATGAGTCAGTGGATGTATATACTTTGGGAGAATTGATCCAACTCCCAATTTCACAGGGGGATCTGAACAGAAACGAAGCATGAACAACTGAGTTGAGAAAGTAGAAACTGCATGTCTAGGGATTCATATTTCAGTGTTTCATTTCATTACTGCTTTACTTACTAGCATTAGGCTAATAGATGAGTTTTGTCATGTAGGTGAATAAGTGATTGCAGGTGTGTTTACTGAGTCTGCTGAGGACTAGACTGGTTGTGGAGTGCATCTTTGTAACAATCTGGCAGCTGATGGGGCGGTTTAACTGATGTCAGTTGGTGTGAAGGTTCAGTTGTCAACGTTTCAATTTTAGTGTGTTGAGTTTTCATGACAGTAGTGGTTTTCAATATTCCGAATACGATTTTTTTAGAGTTTTTTGATAATAGTATTTGGTTGGGCTTAAATGTTGATTTTACTGAATTTGAGTGATGTAAGGATTTGAATTGCTCTAAATGGTTTCAGTGAAGTAAGCTTGTCCTTCTCACAGTTAGAGATGTTTTTGGATGGAATTTGAGTAATTGAAATATTGTTCCACTTTCTGTTGAGTTTTCTGAAGTTACTTAGGGTCAGGGGTTTTTGAAAGTCTTGAGTAAAGTTTGCAAGTTCAATCATCGGTGAATGGAGTTCACTGGTGGATGTTGTGTGTGTGAATCGAATCATCCGGCTGATGTCACCGGCTGATGTCGAGTATTTTACTCACCGGTGGATGTCGTGTGTAAATCCATCGGATGATGTAGAAAGTCTTTTGTCGTCTAGTGACCGGTGGATGTCGTGAGTAAATCCATCGGATGATGTAGAAAGTCTTTTGTCGTCTAGTGACCAGTGGATGTCATGTCATAATCCACCGGAAGATATAGGAAGTGTTTTTCATTTAGTGACCGGTGGATGTCGTGTGATAATCCACCGGAAGATATAGGAAGTGTTTTTTGTTTAGTGACCGGTGGATGTCGTGTGTTCATCTACCGGAAGATGTAGGAAGTGTTTTGTCGTTTAGTGACCGGTGGATGTCGTGTGTTAATCCACAGGAAGATGTAGAGAATATTTCGTCGTTTTGTCACCGGAAGATGTAGAGAATATTTCGTCGTTGAGTCACCGGAAGATGTAGAGAATATTTTGTCGTTTTGTCACCGGAAGATGTAGAGAATATTTTGTCGTTTTGTCACCGGATGATGTCTCTATTTTCTGCTTCAGCCCTTTTGTTGACTTGTTCAGCGGGCGATGCGTTTGACACTTGAAAATTTTGAAGTATTTTGCAATTTAAATCTTTATTCTTTTTACCGAGTATTTCTTAGCATTTCAACTAAATAATCAATCATCGTACAATAGTTTTGTTTAACTCTATTTTTACTCAAATGATTTCCGCTGCAGAATTTTAAATGTCTGAGGTTTTTTTTTTTTTTTTAAAAATATATATCAAATTATGATTGTCGAGCGAAGTTTCAAATTTGAACCAGAGTTTCCGAGTCATTTGCAATTTTTGTGTAAAGAACCGGGTTCAGATAACTCGGGGCCTTACAATATTTAATATTTACTGCAACGCGTCCAAAGTTGGATTGGGATGCATATTGATGCAGGAGGAAAGGTCATTGCCTACGCCTCTAAGGAACTGAAGAGCTACAAGCAGAATTACCTGACCTACGACCTAGAATTGGCAGCAGTGGTATTTGCGTTAAAGATATGGAGACACTACCTTTATGGATGGAAGTGCGAAGTGTTTTCAGACCACAAGAGCTTAAAGATTTAAATATGAGGCAAAGAAGGTGATTGGAGTTCGTGAAGGACTATGATTTTGATATAAAGTACCCTTTAGGAAAAGCTACACGGTGGCAGATGTTTTGAGTAGGATGCCTAAGACTGAGCAGTCCACCGTTTTCAGCATGTCAGCTTCATTGAGAAAGGAGATATAGAAGTTTGAATTGGAAGTAGTTTCAGAACTTTTGGCCTTGCTTTCAGACTTAACAATACGGCTGACTCTTTTAGACAGAATTAAGGAGGCTCAACAGATTGACTTAAGGGAAAAAGATGATATTTTGGCCAAGTTAATAGATGCGTCTTTTGAATTCAGTTACTCAGAGGACGCCATTTTAAAATTTAGAGATCGATGGTATGTTCTGAAAGATGAGGAGTTAAGAAAGTTAATCATGGCAGAAGCACTTCATCGTCGTTCTCAGTGCATCCAGGCAACATCAAGATGTACAAAGACTTGAAAGTGCACTATTGGTGGCCCAATATGAAACGAGAAGTAGCCAGCTATGTACAGTCCTGCTTAGTTTGCCAACAAGTGAAGGCAGAACACCAAAGGCCAGGTGGGATGTTACAACCCTTACCGATTCTCGAGTGGAAGTGGGATTATATTTCAATGGATTTCGTGGTTGGCTTACTGAGGACGGCCAAGGGACATGATAGTATATAGGTCGTAGTATAATGCATCTAACTTCTGAAAACAATTAGATGATTCATTATAAAGATGACCTACACGATGAATCAATTTGCAGAGCTGTACGTTCAAGAGATTATCAAATTACATGGGATTCTAGTATCAATTGTTTCGGATCGGGATCCCTGGTTCATTTCGAGGTTTTGGAGAAGTTTACAAGGCGATATTGGTACTAAGTTAACATTTAGCACTCCGTTTCATCCTCAGACCGATGAACAATCTGAAAGGACGATTCAGATACTTGAGGATATGTTGAGAGCAAGCGTGAGAGTTTCAAGCGTCATGGAGCCGGTATTTACCGTTGGTAGAATTTGCTTATAATAATAGCTACCAGTCCACAATTGGTATGGCTCCGTACGAAGCATTGTACGGTAAAAAGTGCAGATCGCCACTGTGTTGGGATGAAGTGGGCGAAGCTACATTGATTGGTTGAGAATTTTACAACAACTATCTGAGAAGGTCAATGTAATCAGACAAAGGATGGAAACTGTAACGACCTGACCTGTACTCACGGAGGGGCCGCCATGGGACTTCACTTGACGTTGACTCTAGGCTTGGACATTCTGGACGTAAAATTTTTTGACTTTTTAAAATACTAAATTGAAGCCTAAAGTCGTTTTTGGTAAAATGTTGACTTAGTTTTTGGGTCGTTTAAATCGTTTAAAATGCACTGGAAAAACGTTCTAAAAATAAGTTTTGGAAATGAAACGTAGAGTTGAAACGTGTTTAAAAATCAAAACTTGAAAAAAAAAATAGATTTGGTGCACTTGGCATGCACAGCGCCTGAGTGGCATGCACTAAGCAGCCGATCGATCGGCGAAGCTCTGATTCCCGACTAAAATCCAGACATTTTGCCAATTGATCGGCTCGATCGATCGGCTGCGCGACCTGCCCGCGCACCTCGCATACTAGAAGCAACCCGCGCGTGCTGCGCGCGCAACCTTGCGCACCACATCTCCATTTTCCACCCTTTTTCACATTTTCTCTATTTCTACCACCTACACTTCACATTAAACTTACCTAAAACCTTTCTCAACATGTCTAAACGTAAAATACTTCAAAAAAACTCAAAACGTAAAATGTAGCGGAATTTAAGAAATCAAACTGCATGGATCGATCTAAAAATTGAACGTATCCATGCACAACCTAAAAGCCCAAACAGTTCCAGTATGATTTTCCAAAAAAAACAACTATCTAAACAAAAGTTTCAAAACATTTACACAAAACCTTTACTTCACCTACATCCTAAAAAAAAACTATATACCGTGACATACACCTCGAAACGTCACCCACGGGTGAAAAATGCGCCTGACTGCCGCAAACAATCCCGCAAGCTACCTACACATCGGCCTGAGACTCTGAGTCCTCATCCGTTTGATCCGTACCTACATCATAAAGTTCAACTAATGAGCCCAAAGTTCAATGAGATCACATAATGCCAGGAATGCACGTGCTATGCATGAATATTTCAAAAACATGAACATTACTTTATATTTATATTCAAGTGGACATGTGGTATAAGTGAGGCTTATAAGGAGTGAGAAACATTACGTACTTGACGTGGGTTAACATGGTTAGTAATTTTGTCGTGTCCCTGTGAGGGATAAAATAACTTACTTATCCGTGGCGATGACGGTTTTACATGAGTCCCATAGAAGTACAAAACATATGTCAGCACCCGTCTCACACTTAACCGTACTATTACATTTACATTTTTATCTTTCTTACTTCAAATCACAAGCATAAAACATTTTGCATGATTTCCTTGAAAACGTGATGCATGAACACATATTGTGCATAAACATAGCATAATGAAAAGACAGGTCCTCGAAGCATAAAATAACGACAGATCATTGAGACATTACATAAAAACAAACATACTTAACTTAAGACATATCCTACGACTTATCTACTCATCGACAACACCGAAAGCATAAAAGCCTAGTACCTCCGTGATGTAGGGCCTTAAGGGCCAAACACATACGTATGAACTTATTTGGCGTCCTTAGTAAGTCGAGCACCTTCCTTAAGCTTGGTTCACCAAAGACATTTCACAATTTCGTCATTAAAATCGATCATAAACAAACAATTCTAAAACCAAATGTAACTTCTAACTAAGGACAATTTTCCTAAAAACTCCAATTTACTTCATTCAAGCATTCCATCGAGCACCTTGCGTCGTCATTAAAATTGATCATAAACAAACAATTCTAAAACCAATCGTAACTCCTAACTAAGAAAAATTTTCCTAAAAACTCCAATTTACTTCATTCAAGCATTCCATCGAGCACCTTGCGCTCAGAATCTTATTAACAAACCATCAATGGCTTTTATACATTTTCAACTACCAAATTCAACCTAATTTTCTTTTTTCAACCTAATCTACTAACACCAATCACAAATACACCATTATTAGCCATCAATACGATAAAACTATCAATTTCTAACATAACCTATAAATTTAACAACCCTAAATCAAAAACCCTAACGAATAACAACCCTAAAACCGAAACTAATCATCTAGAATACATGAACCTTACCTAGAGCTTGATTGTTGGAAGAAGAATCGAAGAGGAGTTGCCGGAGGAAGGTGAAGAAACGGCCGTGAGAATGTTGAAGGAGGAAGAAGAGAATCGCCTGGGAGAGGGTGGGGAGCATTCCCTTCTGCAGAGTGTTTTAGTGGGGGGGGGGGGGGGGGGGGGGAGGGGGGGGGGGGGGGGGTTAAGTTTTATAAAAAAAATTAACTTCCTAATTATCATTTTGCCCTTCTTCTTAATTATTTACCTATTTCGCTATTTAACCTATCGATTTGGATTTTTCAAAATTTTCTTATTCCACTAAATATTCTAATTAATTCATAGGGTTCTAACAAAACTTTATGCTCGTAAAACGGGCTTAAATTACTATATTTACGAATATTACACTAATATGTAGAAACCGAAATTTTGGGCATTTTGATTTTCTCTTTTTCGTTCTATTTCTCTTAAACTCTTAAATTCTCATTGTCCAAATTTCAATAAAATATTTCTTACATTAATAGAGAATTTCTTCAATTCAAATAAATTTAGGGACGGTTACATGATAAAAAATATCGGGTGTTACATCTCACCCACCTTAATAGAATTTTGTCCTCAAAATTTGCTTAGCCAAAATTTTCTGGATATCTATTCATTACATCCAGTTGCCTTTCCCAATGGCTTCCTCCACATTATGATTGCGCCATCGGACCTTTACTAGTGGAATCTCCTTGTTACGCAGTACTTGGACTATAGATTCTAGGATCCACAATGGTCTTTCCCCGTATGTCAATGTCGGTTGGATCTTTATGTTCACTGGTTCTACAGTGTGAGTAGAGTCACGCACGCATTTCCTCAGTATGGATACGCGAAAGACGTTGACATAACACTCTACATTGCTTCATACCCAAACTTCCTTCGAAAAGTGTATGCCTTAAATTCTTAGTTCCTTAATGTCTTTATGTGTAACTTTATTCCTCTCTTTACGATCATTTTATATTCCTCGAGTCTATTTTATTCATCTACTTCTCTTTAATTTTCTCTTTAAAGATTCCGACTCAAATCTTGATAAATAAGACTCAAATCTTGATAAATAATACCCTATAACTTAACGGTTCGACAATCGGAGTAAATCTCTATAGTTTCTCTCGACTAAAATTTTTAAATCCACGTACTCTTATTTAAGATATCGCAACTACGTTTACTACTTTCAAATTTGACTAATTGCATCATTAACTATATATATATATAGTGTTATCCGATTTCTTACGTCTCTAAATCGAATAACTCGACTATAACCTAAGCCCTTTTTTCTTTTTAAGTCTTTTGATCAAATTCTGACACGATTTATTTAGTTTCTCAGTTTCCTCGATCAAAGCTCATTTCAAATCCTCAATTTTCTAATATAACTAACTTCGAAGTTTTCCTTAATCAACGCTTTGTTTATCTATACTTTTAGATAATAGCTATACTTAAGCTTCCTTACATCAATTGGATTGACTATTGTCTAAAGATTTCTACTAACTCCTTGGCTATAATTCAAACTTCTGCGTAAATTCATCGAAAATACCTCCAATGTCTCAATGGGTCCAACTGGGAGCTAAAGTTGCTACTATCCTAATATCGTGGTTCATTTGTAAACTGGATCGTATAAGTAGCTTTGCACTTCAATATCTCATCTCAATCTTGTCCTTCTATTTTCCAAAAATTTAGAAATATCTCTTATTCCAAGGTCCTCCCAACATCCTTATATTTAACCTACTGTATTCTCACCATTATCGCACCAAAACGTAACCCACATACTTTCCATAACGGTTATCACCTCAACCCCACTACAATCTTAAACGCATGGTCATCAACTCTTCTTTGATTAACCATACTTCCTTTTTGGATATACCCCTTTAGGGGCCCAAATCTTTAAAAAAATCTATACGCCTAAGTTAGTTATCGATACCTCCTCAGTAAGAAACATATAACATTAATCTCACTATATCATAGGGTATGTTATAACACTCTTCTTTCCCTTAGCTTCTCTTACGATCATTCTTCCTTAAGTATTCCAACACATTCATCATCTTCCTAAATTCACATCGTACTTGAGGTCCCCATAATTTGGTAAGCGACACTGAATTCTATAAGAGCAAAATCCTTGAGAAAACTTCCGTCCAGTGCCCCAACTACATCAAGTAGTCCTTGATCATACGACCCTATTTGTTACCCCCGAAGCGTCAATCTGTATCTATCTTGCATTCTGACACATCATACACTTGATTTTAACTCTAATACAGGTTTGAACGTAGGGTCCTCGACCCTTTAATCGATCATAGTTCTCGAGTCAATATGTCCCAAACAAAATCCAACTTTTGAGCATTTTAATTAAACAAAGTAATAAATCATAAATCAATACTTATTTCACACTAAGGCAATATCTAATTAAACAACTTTAAATCCTCATTCTAAACTACATCTCTATTTTAACGTTCTTTATTTCATTAACCAGTCACTATAACATTATACCTGATCTTCCCGCTGGTCGTTCAGTACCAACGGGTTCGCTGCTAGTCGCAACCTCCGGGGCAACTATTGTAGGGCCTCTTTTCCTTCTTGGGTAGTTATAGGTGATTTGACCTTCTTCATTACATTTGTAACATCGGCCTGAACCCGCTTTACACTTACCGAAATGATTTTTCTTACACCATAGGCATTGAGATTTGTGCAAAGGCCCTTGTAAACGCTTTAGTTGACTTTGTTCAATTTCTCCCTGGTCAATCCTCTTTACTCCCCTCATTGATTGTTGCCTTTCTTCTACTTGGTGTGATTGAAGACCCCTGAGGAACCTCTTAATGGACTCCCTTTGATTTTTATTCTTAAGTTCTATTTCTTCTACCTCAAAAGCTTTGACAACCACTTCCTCATATGATGCATCCTGAACTCCATACATCTTCACGCTTCTATAGATTTCCTCCTTTAGTCTTTGCACAAAATTGTAGATCTTACTTTCATTCCCCCTCACTAGATGGCTGACAAAATGGGTTAGTGCATCGAATTCTCTAACATAATCTGCTACTGAACCTGTCTATCGAAGATAGGTAAATTCTGATATCTTATTTGCCCACACAGCATTGTAGAAGTATTCTTCACAAAATAATTTCTTGAATGCTCCTAACAACATTTCCCCCGCGTTAGTCGTGGTCTGGACAATGTCCCACCAAAGTTTCGCGTCACGCTCGAGATGCAATGCAGCATAAGAGACCTTCTCTACGTCCTTCACCTTAGCAAGGTCAAACAAATCTTCCATCGTTCGAATCCACTCCTCGGCATGGACCGGATCTGTAAGTCGTCCATCGAATGTTGGAGGTCAGAGTCGTCTAAAATTTTCACCACTATGGTCCCCCTGATGTATTCGAGCTCGAATTCCCAAAATCTCTCCCGATCATGAACATTTCAAATTGCCGAGATTAACGAGCAACAAGCTCCGTCAATTGCCGGATACTAGAATTCCTCTCCTCAGCTTCTCTGTGTCATCCTCTCACCATTATAAGAAAATCCTATACACAATAGTAAACTTAATTTAATAAACTAAAACTTGTACAAAAACTTAAACACTTACAGTTGATGGAGCGATCTCACATGGTAGATTGCGCAGTCAAACAGTCTACACAATCGCTTTCAAAACACGGGTGCTCTGATATCACTAATTGTGACGACCCCATTTACATAAGGTCGCCACAGGACTTCACTTTGACAATGACTTTAGGCTTGGACATTTTGGACGTGAAAATTTTTGACTTTATAAACTCTAATTGAAGCCTAAAGTTATTTTTGGTAAAATATTGACTCAATTTTTGGATCGTTTATATTATTTAAAATGCGTGGGAAAACGTTCAGAAAATACGTTTTGGAAGTATCGCGAAACGTCGGGTTGAAACGCGTTTAAAAATCAAAACTTGAAAAAAAAAATAGATTTGGTGCACTTGACATCGCGTCGCACGGCCATGTGCGCATCACCTACCTGGGTGAGAGCAGGGCCCGGGTGCCGCGCGCTGGGCAGCTGATCGATCGGCCCGAGGGCCGATCGATTGGCGAACCCTAAGTTCCCGACTAAAATCTGAAAATTTTGCCAATCGATTGGCCCGATCCATTTTCCACCCTTTTTCACATTTTCTCCATTTCTACCACCTACACTTCACATTATACTTACCTAAAACCTTCCCAACCTCTCTAAACGTAAAATACTTAAAAAAAACATGAGTCAAAACGTAAAACATGGCAAAATTTAAGAAATCAAACTGCATGGATCGATCTAAAAACTGAACGTAGCCATGCACAACCTAATAACCTAAACAGTTCCAGTATGATTTTACAAAAAAACAACTATCTAAACAAAAGTTTCAGAATATTTACACAAAACCTTTACTTCACCTAAATCCTAGAAAAAAACTATACAACGTGACATATACCTCAAAACGTCACCCACAGGTCAAAAATATGCCTGATTGTCGCAAACAACCCTGTAAGCTCGTCCCATCAACCGCACCTACACAGAGATCTGAGGCTCTGAGTCCTCATCTGTACGATCTGTACCTACATCATAGAGTTCAACTAATGAGCCTAAAGCTCAGTAAGATCATATAATGCCAGGAATGCACGTGCTATGTGTCACGGTCCTACTTTCAAGGGGCGTATCTAGACCGTGCGGCACCCAATATCACACGAGTATTGGGTCAGCCAACGAGCGTGCCAACGGCACCGAGTGCCCACTTTGTTAGAGCGAGCTTGTGTCTAACGAGTAAGCAACGAGCGAGCGAGATTAGCCGAAAGGAGCATCATTGAGAATAGTATGCATCAAGAGAGTGTGTGTAAAAAGCTTGTTCATTGATGGGGCAGCAAATTACAACGTTGGGTAGGGGGTCTACGTGCAGTCATGCCTCTCCCCCTAAAGAGCAATCCGGACCATCTCCACTATAGCAGGAGTAGACATGCTATGTGGGCGAGGAGTCACTCTTGCCAAAATTGAAAAGAAAAAGAGTACAATAGAATTACTTAAAAATGAAATAAATCTACCTAGCAGCATGGGCGGCCATAGGCAACATGCCTTGGACAAGCCCGGACCTTGACATTCTCCCCTATTTGAGTTGTTGAAGTCCTTGTCAACTCTGCTTCTGCTTGAAATCTTCGATCATCTTTGTTGAGTCTTCCAAGTCTTCTTGCTTCTCCCAAGATACCTCGTCGTCTCCAAGTCCCTTCCATCTAATCAGATACTCCTGGTACTGTCGTCGACCTACCCTGACGTTCCGCTTGGCAAGCACTTCTTCAACTTCTTTCTTCTTTTTGTGGTTGACGGAGATATTTGGTCTGGTGATGTCGTTCCCCTCTTCATCTTCATCTTCTGCGTGATAGGGTTTCAGATTGTTGACATGGATGACAGGGTGAATTTTGAGCCATGTTGGAAGATTAACTCTGTAAGAGGCTTTTCCGACTTTCTCCATGACCTCAATAGGACCTTCATATTTTTTGACGAGACGCTAGGTCCTTCTTTCCCCGAAAGCGAAGTTGTTCAGGTAATAGCTTAACTAGCACAAAGTCTCCAGCCTTGAATTCCATTGGCCGCCGCTTCTTATCCGCCCACTTCTTCATATGTTTAGAGGCATGTTCTAGGTAGGCGCGAGCTATCTCCGTATTTTGCTTCCATTCTTTGGAGAAGTTATATGCTTTTGGACTCTTCCCCAAATATGGTTGCTCCAGCGTGTGGGGCATGATGGGTTGTCTCCCGCAGACTATTTTGAACGGACTCATCCCCGTCGAGGAACTCTTCTGACAATTGAAACAGAATTGTGCTACGTCGAGTAGACTGGGCCAGTTTTTTTGATTGGTATTGATGAAGTGACGCAGGTATTCCTCAAGTAAGCTGTTGAAGCGTTCCGTTTGGCCATCTGTTTGAGGGTGATAACTAGAGGATACATTGAGACTTGATCCAAGCAAATGGAACAGTTCGCCCCAAAAAGATCCAGTGAATCTCGGGTCTCGATCACTGACAATGCTTTGAGGAATTCCCCACAATTTCACTATATGTTTGAAGAAGAGTTGGGCAGTCGTCTCTGCGGGGCAGTGCTTAGGGGCTGCAATGAATGTGGCATACTTAGAAAATCTGTCGACGATCACCAATATCACTTCAAAGTCGTTGGCAGACGGCAAGTTGGTGATGAAATCCAAGGAAACACTCTCCCAAGGCACTTTTGGTATAGGCAGTGGTTCTAGTAGGCCGGCAATCTTGTTTCTTTCAACTTTATCTTGTTGACACACAAGACAAGTTTTAGTGTACTGCATAATGTCAACCTTCATTTGCGGCCAGTAATATCCCTTCTTCAAGAGAGCATAGGTTCGCTGCCGCCCAGCATGACCGGCCCACAAAGTATCATGGCATTCTCGCAGAAGAGTACGCCGCAAATTATTGCTTCGAGGCACATACAAACGGTTTCCCTTAGTGAAGAGTAAGTCATCTTCAATCCAGAACTTCCTTTCTTTCACCAGCTGCATTACTGCTCGAGCTGCGGGGTCGTCTTGTAAACTGTCTCGGATGCGATCTTTCAACGATCCATTAACTTTACTCGCTTGAAGTTGAGACAGATAACAAAGGCTAGCGCACTCAACCCTCCGACTCAGGGCACAGCCACTCTATTGCTCTGGCCTGTCTTGTGCTCGAAGTTAAAATCAAATTCTGAAATCAACTCGTGCCAACGTGCTTGCTTGGCCGAGAGTTTTGGTTGTTCAAAGAAGTGATAGATTGAGCTGTTATCTGTTTTCACGACGAACTTCGACCCAAGTAGATACTGTCTCCACATGCGCAGACAATGTACTACGGCCAGCATTTCTTTCTCGGAAGCAATGTACTTCTTCTCTGCTTCCTTTAACTTACGACTTTCGAAGGCAACAGGATGACCATTCTGCATAAGGATTCCTCCTAAAGCAAAATCTGAGGCATCAGTTTCCACTTCAAATGGCTGGGTGACATCAGCTAGAGCAAGTACCGGTTCTTGTATCATAGCTTCTTTCAAGTCAGCAAAAGATTTTTGACATTCAGATCTCCACTCCCAAAGCACTCCTTTCTTTAAGAGTTCTGTTAAGGGTGCTGCTCTTCTTGAAAACCCTTCCACAAAGCGTCTGTAATAATTAGCCAGCCCGAGGAAAGAACGCAATTCAGTGACAGTTGTTGGGATCTTCCTGCTCTTGACGGCACTTATCTTACCCGGGTCCATACGAAGACGACCTTGTTCAACAATATGGCCGAGGAATTCGATGCTCTCCTGAGCAAAAGAGCATTTTTCTTTCTTCATGTAGAGTTGGTTTTCTCTTAGCTTCTCGAAAACCAAACGGAGATGCGTCTTGTGCTCTTCTAGCGTCTCACTGTATACCACAATGTCATCAAGGTACACCACCACAAACTTGTCAAGGTATTCATGAAATACTCGATTCATGAGGGTACAGAATGTTGCAGGAGCGTTTGTGAGTCCGAAAGGCATCACCAAGAACTCAAAGGCTCCATACCTTGTTACGCATGTTGTCTTGGGTTCGTCTCCTTCTGCAATCCTCGATAATACCCTGATCGCACATCAAGCTTGGTGAAGTACTTGGCTTTATACAATTGATCAAAAAGGTCAGTGATGAGCGGAATGGGATATTTGTTGCGCACTGTGACTTTGTTGAGTGCCCGGTAATCTATGCACATTCGTAGACTTCCATCCTTTTTCTTTTGAAACAACACCGGTGCTCCAAAAGGTGCTTTGGCAAGCCTGATGAATCCGGCCTCGAGAAGCTCATCTAATTGCTTCCTTAGTTCCGCTAGTTCTGGTGGAGCCATTCTATACGGGGCCTTTGCAGGACGTTTAGATCCGGGATTCAATTCGATTTGATGATCAATGTCTCTTCTGGAGGTAACGTCTTAGGTAAGCACTCGGGCATGATACTCCTGAATTCTTCTAGGACTCTTGAGATTTCAGGATGTATTACTTCTTCCTTCTTTGTACTTACCCCTAGTGGAATGACCATATAAGTTGGATCATCGCATTTCAGCCCTTTCTTAAATTGCATAGCAGATAGCATCTTTGTGTTAGCGACATTTGGTTGTTTCAGAATTGCTGGAACAACGGTTGGGTTGTTACTGGTGATTACTAAGCATTTTGCTGAGGGCATTGGGATGACCTTATGTTCCACCAAGAACTCCATCCCCAAGATAATATTGAAGTCATCCAACCGTGCTACGACAAAGTCGATGAGTCCTGTCCATGAGCTAAGTTTCAATTGAACTCTCCTTACAATCCCGAGTACTGGCATCGCTTTAGCGTTCACTATTTTCATTTTACCATCATTCTTCTCCAATTTCAAACCGAGACGGAGAGCTTCTTTCTCTGTAATAAAGTTATGAGTAGCTCATTGAATCTATCATCGTACTCTTAGTAGATCTATTATTGATGAATGATTCCACATACATGAGACCTTTATCTGGGGTTTTTCTCAGTTCCTGCATCTGTTGTTGTACAGCTGACAAGAAAGTCATGGTCCCAACTTCAGCAATCTCTGTGGATTCTTCTTCAACAACTTCCCTAACTGCATTGTCGTCATGAATCGAAGCTTGTAAGGCAGTTAAGGCTGATCTATGCGGACACTCAGCTACTCGATGTGGTCACTTACACAGGAAACAAGACATAGGCCTATTTGGCGGGCGTTGGTTGTTAGCATTTCTTTGTGCTTCATGGCCTTCTCTCGGGACAAATTGTTTTATTTCAACAGTTCCCGTATTCGGTTTCTGGGTCTTGATGGTATTTGAGTTACTGGGAGTGTTCTTCTTTGGCCCAGGGTTCTCGATATTATAATCAAACAGTCGCTCTGCAGCTGCAAGTGCACTTGAAAGGTTTTGCACTCTTTGTTCATACAATTTTGTTCTGGCCCATGGTTTAAGACCTTCAATGAAAGTGAAGATCTTGTCTTTTTCCGACATATCTCTAATGTTCAGCATGAGTCCCGAAAATTGTTTGACATATTCACGAATACTTGCAGTTTGCTTTAGGTCTCGGAGGAGTCTACGAACGTTGAACTCAACATTTTCTGGAAAGAATTGATCTTTCAACTGTCTTTTTAGTTCTTCCCATGTATCAATCGCACATTCGCCAACACTGATTTCATGATATTTGGATCTCCACCACAGTTTTGCATCACCAGTAAGATGCATGGTGGCCAAGGTCACCTTCGAATCATCATCTGTTTTAGTGGCCTTGAAGTACTGTTCCATGTCGAAGATGAAATTTTCTATTTCTTTAGCATCCCGTGCTCCCCCAAAGGATTTTGGCTCGGGGATTTTCACTCGACTGAATTCAGCAGCAGTAGTAGTCTGGGTTTGACTCCCTATGGCTCTCATGGTAAGGTTCAGTTTAATGTTGATCTCGGCAATCTCAGCCCTGAGAGAATCAAACATTGTCTTGAAGTCCATGGTAACTTGGGACACAGTTTCAGACAATCGGGTATGAGCTAGTTCGATCTCGTCGACAAGCTCCAGGACCCCGATTATTGCACCTGTGGAACTTTCTCCTGTCTCGACTCCCTTTCCCTTTTCTTGTCGGGATTCGAGAGTTTCAACCCGATCCAACAGCTCTGGAATCAGTATGGCATCTATCCTGTTATGAATAGCCGCTATCTCAGTAGGAAATTCAGACATTTCCTTCATTCGTTCTTCTATGAATCGAATGTTGTCCGGTATGTCTTGCAGATACTGTATTTCTTCTTCCAACTCGACGAGGCGCTCGAGTTAATCCGATGGAGCACTAGGCCTTTCCATCGTACTCTTCTTTCGGCATGATTTCTCACGATTTGTAAGCCAACCTGGCTTTGATACCAACTGTCACGGTCCTACTTTTAAGGGGCGTATCTAGACCGTGCGGCACCCAATATCACATGAGTATTGGGTCAGCCAACGAGCGTGCCAACGGCACCGAGTGCCCACTTCGTTAGAGCGAGCTTGTGTCTAACGAGTAAGCAACGAGCGAGCGAGATTAGCCGAAAGGAGCGTCATTGAGAATAGTATGCATCAAGAGAGTGTGTGTAAAAAGCTTGTTCATTGATGGGGCAGCAAATTACAACGTTGGGTAGGGGGTCTACGTGCAGTCATGCCTCTCCCCCTAAAGAGCAATCCGGACCATCTCCACTATAGCAGGAGTAGATATGCTTTGTGGGCGAGGAGTCACTCTTGCCAAAATTGGAAAGAAAAAGAGTACTACAGAATTACTTAAAAATGAAATAAATCTACCTAGCAGCATAGGCGGCCATAGGCATACCTTGGACAAGCCCAGGACCTTGACACTATGCATGAACATTTCAAAAACATGAACATTACTTTACATATACATTCAAGTGGACATGTGGTATAAGTAGGAATTATAGAGAGTGGGAAACATTACGTACTTGATGTGGGTTAACATGGTTAGTAATTTTTTTGTGTCCCAGTGAGGGATAAAATAACTTGTTTGTCCACGGCGAGGATGATTTTACATGAGTCCTAGAGAAGGACAAAACATATGTCAGTACCCGTCTCACACTTAACCGTACTTTACATTTACATTTTTATCTTTTTTACTTGAAATCACATGCATAAAACATTTTGCATGATTTCCTTGAAAACGTGATGCATGAACATACATTGTGCATAAACATAGCATAATGAAAAGACAGGTTCTCGAAGCATAAAATAAACGAAAAATCATCAAGACATTACATAAAACAAACATACTTAACTTAAGACATATTCTACGACCTATCTACTCATCAACAACCCCGAAAGCGTAAAAGCCTAGTACCTCTGTGATGTATCGCCGTAAAGGCCAAACACATGCGTATGAACTTACCTAGCATTCTTAGCAAGCTGAGCACTTCACTTAAGACATTTCACAATTTTGTCATTAAAATTGATCATAAACAAACAATTCTAAAACCAAACGTAACTCCTAACTAAGGCCAACTTTCCTAAAAACTCCAATTTATTTCATTCAAGCATTCCATTGAGCACCTTGCGCTCACAATCTTATTAACAAACCATCAATGACTTTTATACATTTTCAACTACCAAATTCAACCTAATTTTCCATTTTCAACCTAATCTACCAACAACAATCACAAATACACCATTATTAGCCATCAATACGATAAAACAATCGATTTCTATCATAACCTATAAATTTAACAACCCTAAATCGAAATAACGAATAACAACCCTAAAATCGAAACTAATCATCTAGAATACGTGAACCTTACTTAGAGCTTGATTGTTGGAAGAAGAATCAGAGTGGAAGTGGGACCAGATTTCGTTGTTGGATTGCCAAGGATGACGAAAGGTTTTGATGGCATATGGGTGATTGTGGATCATTTAACTAATCAGTCCATTTTCTACCGGTGAAGATGACGTATAGTATGGATCAGTTTGCTGAGTTGTACATTTAGGAGATTTTGAGGCTGCATGGGGTACCGATTTTTATTGTATCAGGCAGGGACCCGAGGTTCACCTCCAAGTTTTGGAAGAGTCTGCATAAGGCAATGGGGACTCGTTGAACTTCAGCACTGCTTTTCATCTTCAGACGGACGGACAATCTAAGTGGACTATTCAGATTCTTGAGGATATGCTCCGAGCTTGTGTGCTGGAGTTTTAGGGTTCCTGGAGTAGGTATCTACCTTTGGTGGAGTTCTCGTATAACAATAGTTATCAGGATACAATTGGAATGGCTCCATACGAGGCTCTCTACGGAAGAAAATGCAGATCACCTCTTTATTGGGACGAGGTTGGAGAATCTAGTTTGATTGGCCCGGGATTGTACAGCAAACTACGGATAAGATCAAATTCATTCGGCAACGCATTTTGATAGCTCAGAGCAGACAGAAGAGCTATGCAGATGGTAGAAGGCAGGAGCTGGAATTTGAAGTGGGAGATGAGGTTTTCTTAAAAGTCTCGCCATTCAAGGGAGTAATGAGGTTCGGGAAGCGGGGTAAGCTGAATCCAAGATATGTTGGTCCATTCCTGATTGTGAATCGAGTAGGAAAGACAGCTTATCAGTTGGAGCTACCAGCTTCGATGGAAGGGGTGCATAACGTTTGTATCGATGTTACGGAAGTGCCTGAGGGATTCATCGCACGTAGTGTTGCAGCAGAAGATCGATGTGCAGCCTACGTTATCCTACGAGGAGAAACCAGTGGATATTTTGGATTATTTGTGAAGAAATTGCGCAACAAAGACATTCTACTGGTGAAGGTGCTGTGGCGCAACCACAATGTCGAGGAGGCAACGTGGGAGCGACAGTAAGACATGATGGAGCGCTATCCTGAGCTCTTCAGGGACGCAAATTTTGAGGACATAATTTTTGTAAGGAGGGTGGATTGTAACTCCCGGAATTTTCCTAATGAGTGTAGCTTTAAATTAGAAGTGTTATGGGAAGTTAATTTATTCAAGGGTTATAGTATGCATTGAAGTGTGTAATGGAAGAGAATGAAGTGTGGTGGATTGGTTGAAAAGTCAAAATATTTGAACCAATATAATGTTAGTTAATTAAATGAAATAAAACTTGGAAAAAAATTAAAATGGAGAAGTGGTTTTAAGAGGAATCCACATTGGATGAAAGAAGGAAATGAAAGTGTGGTTAATTTAGAAAATTAAGAAAGTTTGAGGAAAAATTTAAAAGTAAAAACTAATTGATTTTATAAAGTTGGAGGGTTAAGTGGAAAAATCACATTTTTTTGGCTTTCTTCCTCCTTCCCACGAGAGTTGGCAGCCATTGAAGCCCTCCATCGCCTCTCCTTTTCTTCAATTTTCAAGGTGTTTCAAGGTAAAAATCAAGTGGGTTTTGTCATTTATACGTTTTAGGGTAAGTTTGTGGTGTTTTTAGGGTAGTTTTGTGGGTTTTGGTTAGGGTTTGGAAAACCCTAACCATGGAGTTCGAATTTTTGGTTTCAAAGGGGTGTTTTCTTTCCAAATTTCATGTTTTAATTGTTGAATGAATTAGTTTAGGTGGTTTTTAGAGAGAAATGGAAGATTGGAAGTAAATTGTGAAAATCGGTTTTGTACAATATGTGCACTGGTTCTGTTTTGGTGCATTTCAGATTGGCCATTGAATTTGGTTGGTTAATTTGAGTGTTTCAATGAATAGTAGACGTGTAGAGGTTTATGGATTGGGGTGGCACATTGAAATACGTTGAAAAATGAGAAAGTTACGGCCGTTTGAACTTGGACGGTAAAATTTGCATAAAAATTGGATTTGAGTGGTTAGGTTGAAAAGTTAGTGTTAGTTTGGTTTAGTTGATTTCCTTAGAATCCCCTAGTGTGTTACTAAGTTAAGTTTCGTTATTTTAGGTGATCGAGCGAGTAAATTATTGGACGAAGTGAGCAACTTAAAGCCGAGCAGTCAGGTAAGTAGTGGATGCGTGTTTTGTTGCCTTCGGGCCTACACCATGGGACGGTAGGGATTGATTGCTTGTTTGTTGTGTTTTGTTTTGAGTCGAGCATCGTGTGTCATGCATCATTGTTTTCTAACTACGAAACCACGGGTTTGACATGTTTGAGTGGTGAGGATGAAATGTAAGAAGATAAAGAAAATTGATATGCAACTTGGTCTCGAGTAGAATAGCCTCGTCGGACAAGTGGCTCGTTGGAGCACCCCGAGAGAGATTCTATTAGAGATGCTATGCTAAATTACGTAACGTGTCAGAAATATGAATGCCTCGACCTGTTCGTGCTTGAATGCACACTGAGGATTCTACGATCGATGGGTCCCGGATTGTTTAGGATGTGTGCCTCCGATCTTGCTCCGTGGGTCAAGGCGTGGCCGTCCGTGTTGGGGCATGTGCCTACTTGATTCTCACGCAAATGAAAGATAAATACAACCAGAATGAAATGAATACAACAGAGTGTGTAGAAACTGCATGTTAGGGTTGAGTCGAGCATGTGTTTATGTACTGTGCATTATTTCCATACTTGCTAAGCGACAGGCTTACTTTTTGTGTTCTATGGTGTAGGTGACGAGTTTTATACAGGTGAGATAGACGAGACAGCCCAGGACTAGGCAGTAGTCGGAGGAGTATGGGGTACGCCGGTGCAGGCTATTGTCGGGGCGTCTTGGCCATTGTGTTCCTCGGGTATTTTGTGGGAGTTTGATGTAGATAGTTTTATAAGTATTTTAGATTATTGTGAACAGTGATTTTGAGAACTGGTTTGTGTATACATACTGTTAGTTTGAAACTATATGCTTTCCGGTTTTGGTTTTAGGTTTTGGTTTATAGAATTTTAGGCGTTACGCCGCCCGTTTTGATTTTAAAATAAATAATGTCGGGTTTACGTTCGCTATTTTTCCCATTAAGTCAGTTGTAGCGACCTTATTACTGTACCCAATTTTACCGTACAAATTTTTCTTTTTTATCCTAATACTCCTAAGTTTAAGCGGAATTTAAATTGAAATTGAAATCGTCTACATTGTTTAGAAAATCATTTAAAAGAAATCTTAAATCAATTAAATAAAACAATTATTTAAAACCATTAAACCTTTAAAACAATCGGCCAGCAAAACAAGACAAAACATGGGCAAAAAGGGACTTTCGTCCCTAAAATGAAGGGGCGATCGATCGCCCATTTCGGGCGAACGATCGCCAGTCAGAAAAGGGAGGGGCGATCACACTGTGGTGGACGATTGCCTAGCGATCGTTCACCAGGCGATTGATCACCCCACTTGGGGCGATCGATCGCCACACGCTCTGGAAAAATTCCAGAGCGTGGCGATCCATCCTGGTGACTGATCGCCTCACTTGGCGATTGGTCGCCAAGTGTTCTGCCTCCCATTTTCTTGCTACTTCTTATTTCCTTCTTTTTCTTCTGCTTTCATTCTTTTCATTCTTTTCCCTGTATATTCCTACAACCATTAACACATCTTAACCAATTCTCTAACACGATTTCAACGTACACAACAATATACTCATACACATCCATAACCTCGCTCAGAATCGACTCTATACGTATTTTTAAAACGTGGTAAAACTTTATGAAAACAAACTGCGTGGATATGTTTAAAAACTGAACATATCCCTATTACCAAACATTTACAAAACAGGTTTACCAAAACGTTTAAAAACTCAAACATAAACCTATCCACTATCCAGAACCAAACTTCCTAAAATGTTTCTAACTATACAATAATCCACAACCAACCCAATTCGCCCAAAAACCCTCAAAATACCTAACTGTTACCCCCACTGGTCAAAATATGCATTGACTGCCCATGCACACCACCGCAGCCGTTCTTCTTCAACCATCCTGTACATCGGGTGGAGGAACGTCGTCCTCACCTGCTTCGATATCATCTACACCATACAGACACCCTATGAGCTAAAGGCTCAACAAGTTTCGTAAATGCAATGCATGCTATGCGTATGAGTTTCAGAAATCATGCAACATTTTCATTTCATTACGTCGCAGACAGAATGTCACCGAGGTCTCAGTCTATTAGATGGAGAGGACACATCCCGTGGTCGGATTGCCCTCTTCACCTAACCGGGGGGGGGGGGGGGGGTACACGCTCACATCCGTAAACAGCCGTGCCTGAGCCCCACCTCGCGTAACAAGATAACAGATTACATAATTTCATTTCGTTCATTAGTTTCATTTTCTTAAATACGTGCAGAAATCCGTTTTCATGCTATTTTGAAATACGTGATGCATGAACAGTTACAAACATAAAGTAAACAAACATATTAAGTACCATCAAGACAATAAAAACAATTAAAAGCATATCCTATAAAAGAACTAATCCTAACTATCCAACCTAAACATTTAACAAACGATTCTCCAAAGATCCTCGACGCGACATCGACGTACGGTGTAGGCCTCTCGGCCAAGTAAGTCACGAGAACTTACCTCGTGTGCGCTGAACTTCGAGCTCCGTCCACGAGTGTCGTTTGTCTGAGGCAAAACACAACAGTTGTCGTTAAAACGAGATTTAAACCGTTAAACTTCCAAATTTAACGAAACCTTAACTAAGGAAATTTTCCTAAAATTCTAACTTAACTCTTTGAGACATTTTATCGAGCAATTCATGCTTGTGAACTCCTAAACTCCATTGACGGAAATTTCCCAAACCTCAAATATCGTTTTTCAACCTAAACGCCCTATACACTCTAGATTTCGTCCAATAACGTTCAATACGTTCAATATACTCACCAATAAAAGAAACCTATGAATTTCAAACCCTAATTCGCGTTTTTCACAAAACCCTAAACAAAATCCTAACTGTTAAACGCTCTGAAAACTACGAATAATCTTTCTAACACCATCAAATCTTACCTAGAATCGAGTTTGGGGAAAGAAACGTGAAGAATGGAGGACGAACGGAGGAGGAACGATCGTCGGAAATTGAGTTGCCGTGAGGGAATCGCCGGAGGAGGAAGATCGCAGAGGAGAAAAGGCGTGGAGTGCTGGAGAAGAAGAAGAAATATGTTTTTAATTAAAGTTTTGATTTTGCAAATTACCATTTTGCCCTTCCTTTGATTTTCTATTTGTTTCGTCTTTCGTTTCGTTAATTAACTAACGATTTGGCTTCTCCAAATTTCCTTAATTCACCAATGACTCTAACTCATTACCAGAGTTCTTTTAAAACTGTCCGTTCGCAAATCGGACCTCGTTTACTATTTTTACTAAAACATCCTTTATATTACGATAAACGTAATTCTCATAAAATTAGCGTTTAACTCCTAAAAGTCCCAAATTTTTTTTAAATCCTTATAAATCATTAGGATCATACTAACGCTTTCTTTTTACAAAACCGACTTAATTTGTCATAATTACAAAAATACCATTATATTCTGTAATTACTAAATCCTGTAAATTCGGGTGTTACATCAGTTTTCCAAAATTTTTAATGGACATGAAGGTTAGGGTGTCGGGAATGTACGGTTAAAATTTTAGAATTTTTGGAGGTGTTTGGCTAGGGGAAAAGTGGAGGAAAAAAGGTGAAGGTCGGAAGGGGGCGCTGGGGCGTGTTGAGCACACGCAGGGCGCCGCGAGCGGCGATCAAACGCGCGCCAGCCACGATCGATCGCCAATCAGCATGCTCTCGGGTACTGTAGCACCCGAGAGGGTGTCGATCGATTGGTGCATTTGCGTCGATCGATCGCCACCACTTGTTTTAAAAAATAAAAATTTTTTATTTGTTTTTATTCCAAATTATTTTAACCCGACATTTTCCAACGCATTTTAAACGTATTTTGAGCACGCTTTCCAACAAAAATCTAGGGTTCGTAAAACTCAAAAATTGAGTCGAAAAATTTCAAAAATTATTTCAAACGTCATTTTAAAGGCGGGATAGCTTAGCAAAGTAGCGTACCGTGCCGGGTCGGGTTCGGGGGCGTTACAATTCTAATAATGGATTGTGAAATGTCTTAGGTGAACCAAGCTTAAGGATGGTGCTTGGCATTGCTAAGGACGCCAGGTAAGTGGGTGTTAGGTTTCTGGCCCTTAAGGCCCTACATTATGTTGATGCTAGAATTATGTGTTTTGATGATGTTTTTACAGGATTGTGGGGTTTTAACGAGTCGGGTAGCCTAGGGAATTAGTTGCTATATATACGTTATGTTGAATTACGAGTTAAACATGTTTATGGAAATTGTATGAATTGTCTTTGACGGTTGTTATATGCGTAGTTTCCTCATGCATCATGTTTTCCATTCAAAGACATACGAAATATTTTTACATGCACATTTTCAAGTAAAAAGGAAACAAAGAACAAGTAATGTATGTAAAGGTAAGTGAGGGTGGTGAGTGAGTAAGGCACAACATGGCAATATATATGGTACGCACGGGGCAAGGCAAAACACCCAATATATGGCACGCACGGGGCAAGTTATGTTATGTGGTCTACGGGGTAAACGGAGTGGTGCATGTGCCTACTACTTACGTAAATCCCTACTTTTCCTCATGTAAGTAACATTAAAGAAATGAAATGAACATGTTTTACGAAAGTCATGCATGCATTCATGTATATGTCATGTATTGTGCACTCCTTACTAAGTATTATTAGGCTTATCATTTAAATCGTATGATGTAGGTGACGAGATCGAAGGTGAGAGGAACCTCCTCTAGATGATATAAAGCATAGGTGGTCGAAGGATGGTGCTCGTGGCTAGCGAGCGGGGAGTGTTCTCGCATGGCTAACTGACCCGTGGGTGTTCTCCAAGCAATTTTTGGTAAATGTATGTGAATATGACAGATATAGGACTAGTTGTCGATGATGTCTATTCGGTCAGGTTCTGGCACGTAAATGTGGTGGTATGTTAGGTGAGGCGTGCTGGGCCAACAATAGCGGGATAAAAGTCTTGGCACCAGCACGCCTGTGAGACGCGGGGCGTGCAGTGCGTGAGCGGTGGTTGCGTGGGTAGGCACGCGCGAAGAGCGCTGCGGGTGCGCGGCGAGGTGCGGTGGTGCAGCGTGCGTCATGGCCTAGCGATTAGCGCGCGGTGCGCGGTTCGCGCGCGAGGAGTGCGGGGGCGTTGCTGTGGCCGAGCAATAGGCGTGCAGTGTGTGCGCGGTGTGCGCGACACACGTGCGGCGCGAGGTGCGCGAGGGGCTCACAGCATGTGCGCAGTGTGCGCACGGAGCATGCGCGCAGTGTGAACGAGGGGCGCACGCGCCAAATGCTTGGGCGCCCCATGCATGCATGCCCTCTTCCACCTCTTCCATGTTTTTAAGTTCTAAGTCTCAATTGATGTTTTCCGACCTTAGACGATTCGTTTTAAATACGTTTTAAGTTAGACCCTAAATGTCGATAGAGGAGGATCGATTGTCTAAGTCCGTTCTTTAATGTGTTAAGGAGAAAATTGAAAAATTTTATGTGAACGGACGAGGGTTTAAGTGAAGAGTATGTCACGTCAAGTCCGTGATGGCCCTGACGAGATTTTGGGGTTGTCACAATAGTTCTCGACTTTGAGGTGTTTTCTCTTAAGTCCATAGCAGTCTTGCTAGGGCATACAGAGGCTAGATGTTCAAAACCAAAGCATTGGAGACACTTGATGTCTCTAGATCTTGCTCTTAAAGAACTTTCTCCTATTGTCTTTCTTTCAACCCTCTTGGAAGAGACATTTTCTTTAAACTCATCATGATTGGATATTAAACATGGTGGTGGCTTGGGTGTGTTTAGCCTTCTTGAAGGATACCAAGAGTTTTGATTCTTGTTGGTAGTTACTTGAACCAAAATTCCTTTTCATTAAATTCTTTATCCCCGTCCAAGTGGTAACTTCATCTTCAACATATCTCTTTCTTTCTACCAAATGATTATTCTACCAATAGCTAGCATAACTTGTGAGCTTCTCAGAGGCTATGTTAATTTTCCCCTTTTCAAAAGAATCATCAAACTCAAATAGCTCTCTATCCGATCTATCCATTCATTTAATTCCTAGGGATTTTCACTAATATAAGATTTGAAATCTTATACGATCTTACTTTTTATTAGGGGTGGTTTATTTGATGATCTATGGTTCGGATGAGGACTTCTTTCATAAGTATCTTGATAATAATTTTGGAAAGTTTTCTTAATCGAAACAAATCTTTCTTCAATAACTAGTGTTAAGTTTGTGGCGTGAATCATCTCAACATCCACTGATAGACGACATCCACCGATAGACAACATCCACCGGTGAACAGTAACACTCAACATCCACCGGTGAACAGTAACACTCAACATCCACCGGTGAACAGTAACACTCAACATCCACTGATAGACGACATCCACCGATAGACAACATCCACCGGTGAACAGTAACACTCAACATCCACCGGTGAACAGTAACACTCAACATCCACTGATAGACGACATCCACCGATAGACAACATCCACCGGTGAACAGTAACACTCAACATCCACCGGTGAACAGTAACACTCAACATCCACTGATAGACGACATCCACCGATAGACAACATCCACCGGTGAACAGTAACACTCAACATCCACTGATAGACGACATCCACCGATAGACAACATCCACCGGTGAACAGTAACACTCAACATCCACCGGTGAACAGTAACACTCAACATCCACTGATAGACGACATCCACGATAGACAACATCCACCGGTGAACAGTAACACTCAACATCCACCGGTGAACAGTAACACTCAACATCCACTGATAGACGACATCCACCGATAGACAACATCCACCGGTGAACAGTAACACTCAACATCCACCGGTGAACAGTAACACTCAACATCCACCGATAGACAACATCCACCGGTGAACAGTAACACTCAACATCCACTGATAGACGACATCCACGGTGAACAGTAACACTCAACATCCACTGATAGACGACATCCACCGATAGACAACATCCACCGGTGAACAGTAACACTCAACATCCACCGGTGAACAGTAACACTCAACATCCACTGATAGACGACATCCACGATAGACAACATCCACCGGTGAACAGTAACACTCAACATCCACCGGTGAACAGTAACACTCAACATCCACCGGTGAACAGTAACACTCAACATCCACCGGTGAACAGTAACACTCAACATCCACTGATAGACGACATCCACCGATAGACAACATCCACCGGTGAACAGTAACACTCAACATCCACTGATAGACGACATCCACCGATAGACAACATCCACCGGTGAACAGTAACACTCAACATCCACCGATAGACAACATCCACCGGTGAACAGTAACACTCAACATCCACTGATAGACGACATCCACGGTGAACAGTAACACTCAACATCCACTGATAGACGACATCCACGGTGAACAGTAACACTCAACATCCACTGATAGACGACATCCACCGATAGACAACATCCACCGGTGAACAGTAACACTCAACATCCACTGATAGACGACATCCACCGATAGACAACATCCACCGGTGAACAGTAACACTCAACATCCACTGATAGACGACATCCACGGTGAACAGTAACACTCAACATCCACTGATAGACGACATCCACGGTGAACAGTAACACTCAACATCCACTGATAGACGACATCCACCGATAGACAACATCCACCGGTGAACAGTAACACTCAACATCCACTGATAGACGACATCCACGGTGAACAGTAACACTCAACATCCACTGATAGACGACATCCACGATAGACAACATCCACCGGTGAACAGTAACACTCAACATCCACTGATAGACGACATCCACCGATAGACAACATCCACCGGTGAACAGTAACACTCAACATCCACCGGTGAACAGTAACACTCAACATCCACTGATAGACGACATCCACGGTGAACAGTAACACTCAACATCCACTGATAGACGACATCCACCGATAGACAACATCCACCGGTGAACAGTAACACTCAACATCCACTGATAGACGACATCCACGGTGAACAGTAACACTCAACATCCACCGATAGACAACATCCACCGGTGAACAGTAACACTCAACATCCACTGATAGACGACATCCACCGATAGACAACATCCACCGGTGAACAGTAACACTCAACATCCACCGATAGACAACATCCACCGGTGAACAGTAACACTCAACATCCACCGATAGACAACATCCACCGGTGAACAGTAACACTCAACATCCACCGGTGAACAGTAACACTCAACATCCACCGGTGAACAGTAACACTCAACATCCACTGATAGACGACATCCACGGTGAACAGTAACACTCAACATCCACTGATAGACGACATCCACCGATAGACAACATCCACCGGTGAACAGTAACACTCAACATCCACCGGTGAACAGTAACACTCAACATCCACCGGTGAACAGTAACACTCAACATCCACTGATAGACGACATCCACCGATAGACAACATCCACCGGTGAACAGTAACACTCAACATCCACCGATAGACAACATCCACCGGTGAACAGTAACACTCAACATCCACCGATAGACAACATCCACCGGTGAACAGTAACACTCAACATCCACCGGTGAACAGTAACACTCAACATCCACCGGTGAACAGTAACACTCAACATCCACTGATAGACGACATCCACCGATAGACAACATCCACCGGTGAACAGTAACACTCAACATCCACTGATAGACGACATCCACCGATAGACAACATCCACCGGTGAACAGTAACACTCAACATCCACCGGTGAACAGTAACACTCAACATCCACCGGTGAACAGTAACACTCAACATCCACTGATAGACGACATCCACCGATAGACAACATCCACCGCTGAACAGTAACACTCAACATCCACCGATAGACTACATCCACTGGTGAACTGTAACACTCGGCATCCACTGATAGACAACATCCACCGGTGAACAGTAACACTCAACATCCACTGATAGACGACATTTACCAATAGATGACATCCACCGATAGACAACATCTACCGGTGAACAGTAACACTCAACATCCACTGATAGACGACATCCACCGGTGAACAGTAACACTCAACATCCACTGATAGACGACATCCACCGATAGACAATATCCACCGATAGACAACATCCACCGGTGAACAGTAACACTCAACATCCATCGATAGACAACATTCACCAATAGACAACATCCACCGGTGAACAGTAACACTCTAAACAAACGGACAACTCTGCCTACTAAAAGAACTTGTAAATTTTAACAGCAGCTATTCAAAACAACATAGATCCACAACTAAACCAAATCATGTTTTCATGGTCAAGATAATCCCAAAACATGTCAAAATATTAAAACTACTACTGTCATTAAAATCTTCAGCACACTTGTTTAAAACCAACATGTTTCCAAACTCGATAATCTCAAAACATATTAAAACATCAAAACTACCACTGTCATTAAAATTCTCAGCACACTTAACAAAACAATTGTCCACTAAGACTACACATACTGACATTTGTTAAACCGCCTCATTAGTGCACCAAACCGTGGCATAGATATGCTCCATCAACATCGCCTATTCTTCTGTAAACTCAGAGAAATTACCTGTTGGGAACTCAGCACCTACATTACAAAACTCATCTATTAGCTTAATGCTAAATAAGTAGAGCATTAATGAAATGAAATGCTGAAACATAAATCCTGTTCATGCAATTTCTACTTTCTCAACTCCGTTGTGATTTCATTCGTACATAATCTGATCCCTCGGTTCCATTGGGAGTGAGATTAATTTTCCAAAGTCATACTATCCTCTTCATCGATTAAGGGGCAGATTAGTTCCCTTAACAGTTGATATGATCCTATATTCCATTGGGAAACGGATCAATTTCCCAAAGTCATACATCCTCTTCATCGATTAAGGGGGCGGATTAGTTCCCTTAACAGCTGATATGATCCTATATTCCATTGGGAAGCGGATCAATTTCCCAAAGTCATACATCCTCTTCATCGATTAAGGGGGCAGATTAGTTCCCTTAACAGTTGGTCTATTACAATCTGCTCATGCCTTACCATGTCATTACAAGTAAATTCATTTTCGTGTTCTTTCCAAAAACATGATACATGACATACAGAAAACATTCAAACAAGCATAAACCTACTGTTTTGTGATGTAGACCCGAAGGCACACACATACTTTACTTACCTGGCTTCCCAGAAATGCTAGGTTGTAAGCTACCTCAGAAGTTTGCTCACCTAGCCGTAAACAGAATATTAATCAAATCTTCACTAAGCTTAATCCTAAAGCAACAAGAAATCTAAAGAACTAATTTGGAACTCTAATAATCGTGGATTCCTGATTTTTCACCAAAACCAGAATCTAATCTCATTCACGGCATTCCCAGCACATACACATTGTACACCTCTGTTATCTCACCACTAAAACACAAGGTAAGCGAAGGAAACTCACCTAGGCTGGAAAAATCGCTGGAGAAATCGGAGGGGAAATCTCCCAGAGCACTCTGCTGAGCTGAGAGCCAAAAAAAGAAATGAGAAACAGTGGCAGCTAAACCTCATTAAACCCTCCCTTAAATACGTTATCCACTATAGATCTCTATTTACTATTTTACCCTTATTTAGTCACTCATTAACCTAATCAATAATTCTCCCAATTTCATCCATAAAATGTACACTATTAGTTGACAAGGTTAAATCGGTTCGATGGAACCAGGTGTTACAGTTTCTCCTAGTCATTTAAACACGTGGATTATTTAAAGAAAACTAATGTGGAACTTAATAATCGGGATCCTGATGTTCAACCAAAACCGAATCTAATCTCATTCACGGCATTCCCAGCACATACACATTGTACACCTCTGTTATCTCACCACTAAAACACAAGGTAAGCGAAGGAAACTCACCTAGGCTGGAAAAATCGCTGGAGAAATCGGAGGGGAAATCTCCCAGAGCACTCTGCTGAGCTGAGAGCCAAAAAAAGAAATGAGAAAAAAGGTGCGGCTAAACTCATTAAACCCTCCCTTAAATACGTTATCACTATAGATCTCTATTTACTATTTTACCCTTATTTAGTCACTCATTAACCTAATCAATAATTCTCCCAATTTCATCCATAAAATGTACACTATTAGTTGACAAGGTTAAATCGGTTCGATGGAACCAGGTGTTACAGTTTCTCCTAGTCATTTTTCAACACTTGGACTTATTAAAGAAAACTAAAAAACACAACAATTATCCAAACACCCAAACAACCACAGCAATATATCAAAGGAAAATGCTAAGGAAAACGAAGATTAACAACAATAAAAATTTAGTTTTCTGGTAGGCATTTTCACAAACAGTTTATGGGCGTTCTAGAAATGACAAACAGCAAGCAAAAACAGATTACTCAACCTCCTAAGAGAATTTTCAATTTTTGATTAACACTTAGAGCAAATGATTGAGTGACATTCAATGATTAATCCCTGCAAAGCAAAGCAATTAAACAGCACAAAACAGTTTGCTAATTCTTGTCAAATCACTGCAAGGAAATATCAGACTGTTAGCACAAAATTTTCTCCAAATTCACTTCTAAACGGAAAGTATCAAAAATCAAATTTCTGTAATAAATTATATGTTCAGCACTTTTAACCCAGCAAAATGAATAGTAATAGCCAACGATTAGCAATTATGCAGCAAGAAAAACAGTCTATTAATCAGTGCTAAAACACAGCAATATGCAGTAAAAAGGTGCAGCAAGTTTATACCAGAAATCAAATCAAAACAACCAACAATTCAGCAAGTTAAAAATCACAGATTCAAATTAACAAGCCAAGAGTCCACATCAGAATATGTGTAGATTATGCATGGGAATTACTTCAACTACGTATAGAAACAGAATTAATAATTTCAAGCAAACATAACAGCACAAATGGAACAAATTGTTGACTTTGGTAATAGTTCATGGGTATTCAATTTAGCAAAATAAAAGCATGAAATACGAAACTTTACTGGACAGTTTTTAAAATAGAGATAATATTCATGCAAATTTTATCTTTTGATGTACCTACGTCTCAAAAAGAGAAAAGTTCATGAAGATTACAACAACAATCCAGAAGAACACTGTCACAACCCTAATACCGTACCCAATTACCCGTACTATCATTATCATTTTTTTTTAAAAAAAAACTTTTAACTTTAACTGTACTTAGGGCTGAAACCTCAATCAAAATCGAAATCGGAATTGAAATCGAAGTTCGTTTAGTAATTCATTTAAAACAAATACTAAAACAATTAAAACTTAAATCGGTTAAATCAATTAAAACTATTAAATAATTTAAATAAAACTTAAATTAAAAGAAATAACATGGCGATCAGTCACCAGTAAATGTGGCGACTGATCGCCCATCGGCGGTTGCAACAGGCGACCAGTCGCCTGTTGCAAATCGCCTGTGGCGACTGATCGCCACAATTTGTGGTGATCAGTCGCCACGCTCTCTGGATTCCTCTAGAGAGCAGCGACCAGCGCCTGGGGAGAGGTGATTGATCACCTCTAAGAGGCGATCAATCGCCTTGCTCTCTGGAATTTCTCCAGAGAGCACAGCTTCCTCTCCCCCCCCCCCCCTCCCCTTCTTTCTTTCTTTCTTTCTTCTTTCTTCCTTCACGCCCTGCACTCTACCTTTAAACACAACAACCTCCACAATAACTCACCTCTAAACATACTTCTAACCAACCCTTCATCACTAATCCCCTCTTCGGTCCAAGTATCACCCAAATAAACGACTCACAATCGTACATGAAAACATATTAAAATTCTATGAAATTGGACTGCATGGATCGCACTAAGACCGTACGCATCCATACAGTTGTAAATCACCTAAACTCATTAAATAAAACACAATCAAATCCTCAAAACAAACATCGATCATAAACACGAAATTTACTAAAACATCACCAAAGACATACGTTAACAAATCCTTCAAAATAGCACTACTTCAAACCTACATCCACTATACGATTTCCTAAATGATAAAGTTTCTCCACAAATCCTAAATCCCTCACATTTTTAACATCAAAAACAAGTTCACATCAATTAACCAAAATTTGCTCGGAGTACACCCACGGTCATCGAATCTTGCCAAAACACACCCCGTCGCCACGAGCACCATCCGTCGACCACCTATTCTTTGTCATCGAGAGGAACTCTCACTTTCACACCTGTCACCTACATCATACAACATATACATTAAGCCTAATGCTTAGTATGAGGATGCACTATATGACGTATGCATGAATGCATGACTTTTCATAAAACATATTCATTTACTTGTTCTTATTCTTTTTCATAACATTTAATGTTGACATGGATTAAGGTGGGCATCTTGTCAAGGAGGTAGGCCAAGTGCGTGTACATAGTCCTTTCGGCCGTATTCACGATCCATCGCGTGGATAGTGACAATAGTTTTGTTGTTATGGACATACAGTCTCACCCACACTTATCATTACTTTTCCTTTACATAATTCATGCTTGAAGACATTTCGTATGACTTTTGAGAAAACATGATGCATAAGGAATTCACGTATAACATACCATCAAACATATCACCAAACAATTCACAACGTACATCGACATACAATACTTTTAACGAACTTTACAAACAACTAATAGCTAACAATCCTAGACTACCCGACTCAGTAACCCCACAATCAGAAATCATCATCAAAATACAAAAGCCTAACGTTGACACGATGTAGGGCCTTAAGGGCTGGAAACCTAGCACCCACTTACCTGGCGTCCGTAGCAAGTCGAGCACCGTCCAAAAGCCGTGTCCACCTAAGGCATTTCATAAATAAAGGACGTTAAAATCGATCCTAAACAAATGAATCCCAAACTTAAACTAAGCTCCTAGCTAAGGCAATTTCTCCTAAAACTTTCATTTTCTCCATTCGGGCATTTCATCAAACACGTTGCGCTCACAATTTACTTAACCTCCCTTAATGGTTTTCCAATAATCTCTAATATCCAAACTTTAACCCAAATCCACCAATAACCATTAACTCATTTAATCTACCTAAATAACGACAAATGTATTAACTAATAAGCATAAAAGCACAATACCCTCGATCTCTAACTAAAACCTCAAAATCCTCAACCCTAAATCAATAACCCTAATGAAATACTATCCCCAAAGCAACATCCAAAGGAGCCTAGAGCTTAGAACTCACCTAGAGTATCGACTTGGGGAAGAAAAACCGAAGGAGAAACGTTGGAGGAGGGAGTGTCGATCGGCGCTTGAAGAATCGGCGTAGGAGGAGAAAGATGGCGCCAAGGGAGAAAAGAGGGAGGCACCCACGATCTGGAGAAGGAAATGAAGGGGGAGGGGGTATTTGTGAGTTAATAAAATTGACCTAGCAAATTACAAGTTTGCCCCTCCATGAATCTCCCTTTTCAATTCTCTATTTCGTCACTCGATTTGGCTTTCCAAAAATTTCCTTAAACCTCCGAATATTTCAATTAAATCTTAGGGTTCTAACGAAACTCTCCGTTCGCAAAACGGACTTAATTTACTATTTTTACGACTTAAAACACTATAGGCTAAAAAAACGGAACATAGCGTTACACTCTCTAAAAATCCTCATAAATTCCTAGGGCTCTAATGAAACTTCTCATTCGAGAAAAGACTTTAATTTACTATTTTACGAAAATACCCCTAAGAGCGGAAACCCGTAAATTTCGGGCGTTACAAACACAGTTGATGGATATTGGATCAGTAAAAACCTAAAACAATAGTTATGCAAAGTGGGCTACTATGAGTTAACTTAAACAGAAACTCATGAAAGATTAAAATGATCCTTTGTTTCTGTAAATCACTTCACCAAGAGTTCAAGCACAATAACAATTGAATAATAATCAAACAGATCACATAAATATCCTTTACAATTGATGTATATTAGATGCTAAACAGAAGACAAGTTAATTCAACAGATGAACAATTAAAGTTCATGCAAGTGGGTTACTTCAGTTGAACAACAGAAATAGTTTACAGATCAGATTAGAAAGTTAATGAAGAATGAACAGAAGACAACCTGTAAACTAACATATTTCTGCATGATAATTTCCTTCTGTTACGTAAGAATTCAGAACAACAATTTCTTGCAAGCTTTGGGTACTATAGTAAAACAGAAACATAATCATGATGACAGGCTACAATATTCTCATTTAACTAAAATATCCATGCAATATTTCAGAATGCAAAAACTAACATGCTGGATAAATCATGCGGAAAAGTAGTTCATGCATCATGAATTATTCTGGTTAATTATCAGAAACAAAACAAGACAACGACAACAATCAAGAAACATGCATAAGAACAACCCTAAATATCCATACAGGATATATTATGATTTAAGTGCCAATATTAATGGGTTAACAACTAGAACAGAGAAACACAAAAAAGACAACACGAAAACTAACCTTCAACCAAAATTATTGTGACCTGCTGCTGTCAACTAAACAAAAAAGAAGCTCAAGCAAATGGGTAATCTTGGTTAGCAGACAGAAACGAACGAAACAACAAAAGATACAGACCCAAAATGAAAACAAAGACAATTGATAAAGAAAACGCAAAATAACAAACCAGAGAGCAACTCTGGCTACCCACGAACGACCGTATGATCCCGAATGATCTCTGATACCAGATGATGTGCCTTGGACCCGAATGATCTCTCGCTCATGTAACACCCAAAAATTTTCCCTTAGTGTGCGCAGCCTTAGTTAGGGTATGTCAAGAGAGTTTAAAGTTAGTCTTAGAGTTTTTCTAAGCTCTTAAATTGGAAAGTAAAATTGGAGGAGAAATTGAGAGAAAACCCTAAGGTTTAAGTGATTAGTGTTTGTTGTGAAACCCTAAAGTTATTGTTAAATGAATAAAAGTGAAAGAAAGATTAATTAAGTGAGGAATGCACGTTGGAATAAAAGAAGAGATTTGGAGGTTTGAAAAGTCAAACTAACTAGAAAAGAGAAGAAAAGGTTATAGTATGGTTGAAAGTCAAAGTCTAAAGAGATAAAGATTGTTGAAAAGTCAAAGATGTAAAAGTAAAAGAAATAAAAGTGGATGAAAGGAGATGAAATCACGTTGGAGCATAACACATGAGGGAGGGAGGTTAATTTATGAAATGGTGAAGTTTTGTGGTAATTTTTAAAAAGTAGAAAAGTGGTGTTTTAATTAAAAAAGGAAAGAGGAGGGTAAAAGAACCAAAAACCCTTGTTCTTCTCTCTCTCCTTCCACGATAGATGCAGCCACCATTGAAGACATCTCCCACCTTATTTCCATCAAATTTTGGCAAGGGTTTATGGTAAGTTCTTATGGGTTTTGTTAGAAATGTTTAGTGGAGAAGATTTTTTGTGTTTTTAGTGATTTTGGTGGCGGGTTTTTGAGTTTGAAAACCCTAATTTAAAGGTCCGAAAATCCTTTTTCTTGGTTGTGTTTTCTTGCTACTTTTAATGGTTTAAACTTGGGATAGGTTGATTTAGACTATTTTTAGGGATAAATTAGAGTTTTGACGAAAGTTGTGCAAAAACTGGGTTTTTGAAACTAAGGGGGCCGGTTCTGTTTGGTGCAATTCGAGTTGACCATTGAGTTTTGTTGATTACTTTGATGATTTCAATGGATAGTAGACGTGTAGAGGTTTACAGATTGGGGTGGCACGTCAAAATCTGTTGAAAAATGAGTAAGTTATGACTGTTTGAAGTTGGACGCTGACAATTGTGAGAAAAATCGGGTTTTAGAGGTTTTAAACTTTAAATGGGTTAAAGTGCTTAATTTTGGTTTAGGTAATTCTTTAGCATTTATTAGGTTGGTACTAAGTGAGTTTTCATTGTATTTGTTAGGTTGACAAGTGTGTAATTGAGATTGACATAGTAAACGAGTACGTGCCGGGAGTCCAGGTAAGTAGTGATTGCTATTCTTTCGTCTTTGGGCCTACACCATAGAACGGTAGGGTTAATGGTTATTTATTTCGTGTTGTGTTTTGTTGCATATTCGTTGACATGCATCATGGTTTTACACGAGTTTCTTGCATGGTTTGTTTGTGAGCGTGAAATGTAATCTGATAAAGTAAATTAAAATATACATCTTGATTAGTGTGCCTTGTCAGGATTACGTGCTGGAGTGTAGCACCCCGGAGGGACCTCTATGAAAGATGACCGACTAAATGGTGGTTCTGGGAATGGCCGTCCTGTACGATTATAGGATGTGAGCTTACCTGATCCACATGGCTTATTAAATGATCGGCTAAAATATGTAAAGGTAGTTCTGAGAATGGTCGTCCTGTACGATTATATGATGTGAGCTTACCCGACCCACACGGCTTATGAAATGATTAAAGCAACGAACAACAAATAAGCACAACTGAGTGTTAGAAACTGCATGTGTTAGGTTTGATTGCATTGTGTTGTCGCATCCGTTATTCCTTACTTACTAAGCATTAGGCTTACTTTTTGTGTTCTATGGTGTAGGTGACGATATTTACCCAGGTGAGATAGACGAGACAGCCCCGGACTAGGCAGTAGTCGGAGGAGTACGGGGCACGCCGGTGCAGGCTATTGTCGGGGCGTCTCGGCCATCGTCTTCCAAGGGTTGTGGGGGAGTTTTGGTATTTTGTCTTGTAAATATTTTCCTAGCTGTTTTGAGATGTTGTGAATATGGTTCGTAAATTGTTTTGGAAATGGTTTGAATAGTCTTGACAATAGTTAAAATTGCAGGTTTTGGTTTTTGGAAATTTAAGGCGTTATGCCGCTCGTTTTGGTTTTAAAACAAACGTCGTCGGGTTTAGTTTCTTTATTTTTCTTTATTACCGTTTTAAGTCGGTTTTTCAAGATTTTTATGGGTCACGAAGTTAAGGGTGTCGGGCTTGTGTGGTAAAAATTTTAGAATTTTTGGAGGTGTTTGGCTTGATGAAAAATGAAGAAAAGTGAGAAAAGTTGAAAAAAGATGAAAAAAATGGTATTTTTGGCCGAAAAACCCGAGGAGGCCCGATCGATCGGGCGCTGGGCGCTGGGCGCTGGGCGCGCGCGCAGCGCTCAGCACCAAAATTTTGAATTTTTTTTTTTTAATTCCTACTTCTACTATGTTTTGACCCGACCTTTTCTGACGTATTTTAAACGTATTTTATGCATGTTTACCAACATTTTTTGAGGGTTCGAAAAACCAAGAGATCGAGTCGAAAATTTATCAAAAATTATTTTAAATGTCGTTTTAAATGCGAGTTGAGTTAGCAAAGTAGCGCACCGAGCAAGGGGTGGGTTCGGGGGCATTTGTAACACCCGACATTTCGGCCAGGTGATTTTCTGACCATTTTCATTGTCACCCTCTTATTTAACCTTTATGATTTAAAATTTAATGCTAAGACAAATTTATTACAAGTTGTGTGAAACTAGGTTGGGTGGCAGTTTTGTAATTAAAATCGATGGATTTAGTATAAATAGGAAATGGAAACCTTAAACCTCATTTATTACCACTGTAGCCGACATTCCCTCTCGGCGATTTCTTCTCTCTCAAGTTCTTGCTCTCGGCTACCAGAACTTCCCTTACCGACGGCTGGTTTCGAGCTTGCTCTTCTCTGCAAATCCACACCCGAGGTATGAAATGGACAATGTAGTCATTCATTAATAAATAGAGCTCTGTTTTCAGCTCGGCACTGAGTTCGGATTTTTTTAGCAGTGGCCGAGTAGTTTAAGACTTTTTAAAATCTGAGAGTAGAAATGTCATCCCGAATCGATTCTGAACATTTTAAGTAACCAACTCGGATTTAATCAATGGTAAAACCTGTCCACCTAGTTTCGGATTTCGGACTGCAGTGTGTCAAACAGAGGAATCGGAATGACTTTAGCTATTAGATCCTGGGGTGGTTTATGATTAGGACTACTAGGACTTTGTTTTAACTACTGTAATGTACATGTTTTAGGTGAAGAAGTTAAAGAGAGGAAGCTCGGATTGCTAAGGAATCCAGGTAAGTGAATGTATTAAGATTTCCGGCCACTAGGGCCCTACACCGCAAGGGTATTAGGAAATCACTGAGATGTTAGCTTATTGACTATGATTTTTTATTTCCACGATATGAAGAAGTTGTGTAAGTAAATGTAAAGTTACAGGATGTTTTACTTGTCCTCATGATATGACTTCTCTCTATGAACTTTATGTCTATGCACTGTGTCCCTGTTATGATTAAGTTGAGAATATGAAAAGCAAATGTAACCAAGATTAAGTGCAGAGCGGGGAAAGACTATGTTATGCATGACTCGCGAATTCTCCCACTGGTGGAGGCCGAGTTAATGATATGTATGACTCGCGAAATCTCCCACTGGTGGAGGCCGAGTTAATGATATGTACGACTCGCGAAATCTCCCACTGGTGGAGGCCGAGTTAATGATATGTATGGCTCGCGAATTCTCCCACTGGGGAGGCCGAGTGATGTATCATGATTGCCGCGATAGGCAAATGATTATGTACGACTGCCGCGATAGGCAAATGACTATGTACCCCTGTCTTCCTCCCTCGTTCCCTGCCTTAATACATGTTATGTAAATGATAAAGATGAACGTGAATGAAGAATGGTTTATGAACTTATGTCTCTTTAAATTGTGTACTCATGTATATCTGTCAGCATGCATTCCTTACTAAGCATTAGGCTTATAGTTAAACCTTATGGTGTAGGTGAAGAAGGTTCAGGTGAGGATGTTATGTTCAAAGAAGTTGCTTAAGGCTGGTTGCTGGAGGATGCTCAAGGTGACAGTGCGGGACTGGAGAGGCGATTTATGACCCCTGGTTAAAACTCTTATGTTACAGTATGTTAAAGAATATGGTAGTTTAAGTAGGATGAGATTATTTTAAAACGTTGAGCTTTGAAACTGTCTAGTGGATCACTGAGTCAGGGAATGATTATATAGATTTATAAATGGTCTGTTGCTTAAGTCTTCCGCTATATGCATTTTGAATGAGTTGTGTTTTCTTTCTGTTGGAAGGAGTCGTTTGATGATTTAGAGTTCTCTACCGTAAGACGGAAGCTGGAAGAGGTAGTCTTCCGGCTGACGTCATCGGCAGATGCCGAAAGAATAGCTGTTGATGGTTTAGTCTTCCGGCTGACGTCATCGGCAGATGCCGAAAGAATAGTTGTTAATGGTTTAGTCTTCCGGCTGACGCCATCGGCAGATGCCGAAGGGTAATTGTTTGATGGTTTAGTCTTCCGGCTGACGTCATCGGCAGATGCCGAAGGATAATTGTTTGATGGTTTAGTCTTCCGGCTGACGTCATCGGCAGATGCCGAAGGGTAGTTGTTTGATGGTTTAGTCTTCCGGATGACGTCACCGGAAGATGTAAAATGTGTTTTGTCGTTTAGCGACCGGATGATATTTTAATTTAGCACGCGAGGCCCACGTGCCCACCGGAAGATGTCTTCTTTTAGGCGATGTTAAACGAGTCACGCGTAATGCACGTGATGACCGGACGACTAAATTACTGAGGGTTGTCAATGCATGCAACCCATGCAAAACCCGTGTGGTATTATGTTAAGAGAATTGAGGGCACCTCCTCTTTTCCCGAAATTGTCAAGAAGCCAAGACCGAGTCTAGTCGCTCGACTCTGTGAGGGTTGAGCCGACGAGGCGTGGGAAGTCGGGCATGAGAGGGTTCGTCTTCCTTAATGGTTCTGCGTTTCTATTGCCAGTTTAAAAAAAAATGTTAAATGTGATAGTCTGTTGAGAGATAGTAAGTTAATGTAATAATAGTAAAAGTCAAGCAACAATTAATGAAAGAATACGAACACGTGACGGCTCCTGGCCGGGGTTGTTACAGCATTACAGCTCAACAGGACAAGGTACAGGCGCAAGCGAGTAAAACGATGAGACAAACATTGTGTTCTCGGGTTCAAACAAAAACACCTCAAAACCAGAGGACAGAGAACGAAAAATGGATTGATGATGAAATGGAAATGGGTATGAGTGTAACTTGGCGTAAATTACTCAGAACACGTCGATGGAATGTGGGGAGTGGAAGGGGACCCGTGGCTGGTCTGAACGCAACTTGAGCACGTTCGTGTGATGATGCTTTCCGTGGTGAGCAACAACAGCGCTTGGGCATTTGGTTATCACCGATCCTACTATTTTCCAACCTTCTGTGAGGTTTGGGGAGGAAGGGTGTTGATGAGAACTTCAAGCAACCAATAGTTTGAAGTAATCTGACGAATCAACTCGGTGCCTTTGCACCGAGGCTCTCGGACAAACCGAGCAATGGGAGAAAAACTCACCCTCTGAAGAAAACCTTCTGTTTAATTTCAAATGATCAAAAACTAATTACCACCATTCAGAGGTTTAAATAATAAACCTTAATAGAGTGCTGAAAATTACAGAAAAGGAAAATTGAAGATAGCGTTGAGAAGAGATAGTCGTCGGAGCGTCTTCGGTTCGGCCACGTCGGCGGTTGTTCCCACGTAGGTGCTTGGCTGCCTTCTTTAATCTATTTGTGCCAATTTCCGGAAATGCCCTCAAGCCTTGTGTACTACTGTCTTAAGTGGGCCAACTCCAAAAGTTAATAATACAAGCATGTCTTAAAAGGCAAATGTTTTGCCTTATAAAAACAATAGTAAAAAAAAGACAGTTACAATTATTTTGTCTAAGGGAAAACAAATTCTCCCTTCAATGTTGGATAATCCCGGACATGTGTCTCTCCTTTTGACAAGTGTGCGATATTCTTTTGCCATGTGTGCATCCTTCTTCAACACATGTGTTGTAGTTCCCAATCCGTGCTTTTTAGATGACCTTTACCTGAAAAATCCAAAAACGTGTTAGTGAAGAGATCAGTTAAAATACTTACCTTGGTTTGTGATCGTCTCGGATGGGGGTCCATGACATATCAGTTACCCGAACTGTTGGTGAACAATAATTATCTACGAAACAACCCGTATAAACAATAAACAACAAATACTCTGATCAAATTTAGAAATTCAAAACTCAATGAGCGTGTCATCACCGCTCTATTACCCATTTCGTAACATGTAAACAATACAACATTCACGAAACAAAAAGTGTACTGGTATATACTCTTGATACTTTGACACTGAAACCATTCAAAGTATCACGAGTATCAATTCTCCCAAACATGTATATCACAACAATATAAAACCATACAAATGGTAAAAGTATAAATCATATATACATACATGTAAAAATACTAACGTCCTGGCGACCAGACACTGTCAAGATAAAAAATAGAGTTTTTTAGAAGATAATGATGCAATAGAAATAATATAAAACTCATAACTTTACGCCGAACACTCATTCTTCCAACTAGAGGTGTAACCTCAGCCTCAAAGTCTTCTAAGCCAATGGCAAAACTAAAGTTACGATTATGTCACTAAACACTAAAGGAAGACACAAGGATGAGTCATATACTGAGACTAAGAACCCAATCCGAAACACTATAAATGGCTGCAAAGTTTATCGAGGTGGACAAACTTTTCCTAAAAATATAGTCGTGCGGTCACACTTTATGAGAGACCGATCAACACTTATAAGTGAGGGTCGACACTTAGAACACTCGAGTTTGGCCGCGGTTGACATTTTATAGCTCTTGGGTTTCAAGCCAAAATGCACTAGCGGTCAACGCTTTCTTCTGATGTGTTGAAATCTTTTGCAAAATAGAAGGTGTGCGGCCGACACTGCCCTCAAGCGGTCGACACCTTGAACTCTATTTCCAGCGCATGGTTGAAGTGTCTACCGACCATCCACAATGGTCGACACTTGGGTGACTTCTAGCATTGGAAAGTCACAAAAACCGCACTCCTTGTCGTTTCTCACCTCCATTTGACAAATAAACTTATCTAAACTTTAAACCTATTCATATAAACCAAAAAAAACTCACAGGTTGATGAAAATCCACACCTATTGGCAACTTGTGGTTGACCACAAGCACTAGTTTCCCTCGGATATCCAATTGCTAATTATCGAGGTTTCCCATATTCCAACAGATAGTTTCAATATCAAATGAAGTTCAAATGCTTTGAAATTTTAAGAGTGCTTACCTCAGGTGTGTAGTAGTTACCCCTAAAATTTGAGAAGTAAATGTTAAGAACTCCGGAAGTTATGTAAAAAGCAAATGGGTCTGGTTGGGTGGTCAATGGTGCGGCTAAGCACCCGATTGAGAGGCGATTTCTCCCAAGTATAACTCGAGCTGTAGTGATCCAAAAAATGCAAAAATTTACAACAAACTAGCTGTGTGACTGATAAAGAGGGACTAAAAATGTTAAAGGCTAAAAGTGCTGACCTTGGACTATTGGGCCAAGAAGGCTGATCCACATGCTCGTTATTTTGCCTTCAACACAGCGACGTTCTTTACAAAACCGACACAAGCTCTTAACTCAAAGCCGACTTTCGGATTAGCCTACATGCCAACCTGCTTAATGAAACCTGTGTGCTGGCCCACATTGCCTTGTCAAAGGTCGCGCCCAACCCAAACCAGACTTTTAAAAGAATTCAACTTGAGCGTTATAGAGTTTGTTTTGGCTATGCAACAAGCTGAAATAGCTTAGTTTAAGTTCGAAATGAAAAAATATTTTTCCTTCGTCATGAGTCATGACACTTAGATGGACAATGAGTTCTCACTTGAGACCCATGCAGTAAGTGACACTTATATCGTAATTAGGCAATGTCATTTTTAAACTTGGAAAAACTCAACTTGGACATTCAAAAACAATTATTTAGATAAATAGGCACCCCATCAAATCTTGATTGATAAATTAAGTTTGAGTAAAGTGCATACTAGCTCGTAACGTTGTGGTTAAAAACAAGTAAGTAATTCAACTTTTATAAGAAAATATGCTTCTACAATTATGACGTAAGACATTAAGTTCCTATCGTTAAGGTTTTTGTCAAAGAAATCACGTGATTTTTTTTTCAGATATATATATATATATATATATATATATATATATATATATATATATATATATATATATATATATATATATATATATATATATATATATATATATATATATATATATATATATATATATATATATATATATATATATATATATATATATATATATATATATATATATATATATATATATATATATATATATATATATATATATATATATATATATATATATATATATATATATATATATATATATATATATATATATATATATATATATATATATATATATATATATATATATATATATATATATATATATATATATATATATATATATATATATATATATATATATATATATATATATATATATATATATATATATATATATATATATATATATATATATATATATATATATATATATATATATATATATATATATATATATATATATATATATATATATATATATATATATATATATATATATATATATATATATATATATATATATATATATATATATATATATATATATATATATATATATATATATATATATATATATATATATATATATATATATATATATATATATATATATATATATATATATATATATATATATATATATATATATATATATATATATATATATATATATATATATATATATATATATATATATATATATATATATATATATATATATATATATATATATATATATATATATATATATATATATATATATATATATATATATATATATATATATATATATATATATATATATATATATATATATATATATATATATATATATATATATATATATATATATATATATATATATATATATATATATATATATATATATATATATATATATATATATATATATATATATATATATATATATATATATATATATATATATATATATATATATATATATATATATATATATATATATATATATATATATATATATATATATATATATATATATATATATATATATATATATATATATATATATATATATATATATATATATATATATATATATATATATATATATATATATATATATATATATATATATATATATATATATATATATATATATATATATATATATATATATATATATATATATATATATATATATATATATATATATATATATATATATATATATATATATATATATATATATATATATATATATATATATATATATATATATATATATATATATATATATATATATATATATATATATATATATATATATATATATATATATATATATATATATATATATATATATATATATATATATATATATATATATATATATATATATATATATATATATATATATATATATATATATATATATATATATATATATATATATATATATATATATATATATATATATATATATATATATATATATATATATATATATATATATATATATATATATATATATATATATATATATATATATATATATATATATATATATATATATATATATATATATATATATATATATATATATATATATATATATATATATATATATATATATATATATATATATATATATATATATATATATATATATATATATATATATATATATATATATATATATATATATATATATATATATATATATATATATATATATATATATATATATATATATATATATATATATATATATATATATATATATATATATATATATATATATATATATATATATATATATATATATATATATATATATATATATATATATATATATATATATATATATATATATATATATATATATATATATATATATATATATATATATATATATATATATATATATATATATATATATATATATATATATATATATATATATATATATATATATATATATATATATATATATATATATATATATATATATATATATATATATATATATATATATATATATATATATATATATATATATATATATATATATATATATATATATATATATATATATATATATATATATATATATATATATATATATATATATATATATATATATATATATATATATATATATATATATATATATATATATATATATATATATATATATATATATATATATATATATATATATATATATATATATATATATATATATATATATATATATATATATATATATATATATATATATATATATATATATATATATATATATATATATATATATATATATATATATATATATATATATATATATATATATATATATATATATATATATATATATATATATATATATATATATATATATATATATATATATATATATATATATATATATATATATATATATATATATATATATATATATATATATATATATATAGAGAGAGAGAGAGAGGAGAGAGAGAGAGAGAGAGAGAGAGAGGAGAGAGAGAGAGAGAGAGAGAGAGAGCAACGTTCAATCTCTGAAGATGAAACCCGTCGTTCTCTCATTTCAAATTAAAACCTTGAAGATGAAATAAATAACTTAAGTTCAAACCAGAAGTCTAGTAATGGGCAACCTCATTTGCTTGATAACTTTGGCTGCGTTGGTAAAGTTCAATTTTGGCAAAGTTCCTCATACTTCATCAAACATATTACTAGGTTTTAATTACGCGTCCTTGAAGGTTCTCGATTTCTCAATACACGTCGTTCTCATAACTTTAAGTTAAAACCCTAAAGTTCAAATGCGTAACTTAGGTTTTAACCAGAAGTCCAGTAATAGTCAACCTCATTTTCTTGATAACTTTGGTTGCGTTGGTAAAGTTTGATTTGGGCGAAGTTTCTCATAATTCATCAAACACATCACTAAGTCTTAATTAAACGTACTTGAAGGTTCTCGGGTACTCAATACACGTGGTTCTCATAACTTGAAGTTAAAACCTTGAAGATGAAATAGATAACTTAAGGTTCTAACTAGAAGTCTAGTAACGGTCAACCTCATTTGCTTGATAATTTTGGTTGCATTGATAATGTTCAATTTGGCCCTAGTTCCTCATACTTCATCAAATACATTACTAAGTCTTAATTACGCGTCTTTGTAGGTTCTCAGGTTCTCAATATACGTGTTTCTCATCAATTCAAGTTAAAAATTTGAAGATGAAATGGATAACTTAAGTTCTAACCACAAGTCTAGTAACGGTCAACCTCATTTGCTCGATACCTTCAGTTATGTCGGAAAAAATCGATTGATGTCAAGTTTCTTATACTTCGTGAAATGTGTTACTGAGTCTTAATTATGCATACTTAAAGGTTCTCAGGTTCTCAATACACGTTGGTCTAATCACTTCAAGTTCAAACCTTCAAGATAAAATTGATAACTTAGGTTTTAACCACAAGTTCTGTAATAGTCAACCTCATTTGCTTGATACGTTCAGTTCTTTCGAAAAAACTCAATTGAAGTGATGTTTCTTATACTTTATCAAACACATTACTTAGTCTTAATTATGCGTCCTTGAAAGTCCTCAGTTTCTCAATACACGTCCTTTTCATTACTTCATGTTAAAACATTGAAGATCAAATGCTTAACTTAGGTTCTAACCAGAAGTCCAATAACGTTCAACCTCATTTTCTTGATAACTTTGGTTGCGTTGGTAAAGTTTGATTTGGGTAAAACTTCTTATACTTCATCAAATGCATTACTAAGTCTTAATTATGCATTCTTGATGGTTCTCGAGTTCTCAATACACGTGGTTCTCATAACTTCAAGTCAAAACCTTGAAGATGAAATTCGTAACTTAGGTTCTAACCACAAGTTCAGTAACGGTCAACCTTATTTGCTTGATACGTTCAGTTCTGTAAAAAAAAAAAATCAATTGAAGACAAGTTTCTTATAAGTCATCAAACGTGTTACTAAGTCTTAATTATGTTTATTTGAAGGTTCTTGAGTTCTCAATACATGTCGTTTTCATCACTTCAAGTTAAAACCTTGAAGATGAAATGCATAACTTAGGCTGTAACAAGAAGTCCAGTAATGGTCAACCTCATTTTCTTGATAACTTTGGTTGCATTGGTAAAGTTTGATTTGGGCCAAGTTTCTCATACTTTATCAAATGCATTACTAAGTCTTAATTACGTTTCCTTGAAAATGAATGGGTTCTCAATGCACGTGGTTCTCATCACTTCAAGTTAAAACTTTGAAGATGAAATGGATAACTTAGGTTATTACAACAAAACCAGTAATTACGCGACAGTACTCAGGAAGAAGTGGAAACTCCAGAGCTTAAAACTCTCCCTTTCTTCCCCATGCACGGGGAAAACATCAATGGGTTCTGCAACATGAAGTTCCCGGGCACTTCCGACGACTTTTACACCACCTGGTACGGGATCTCTGAACAAAGTGGATCCTTGACATCCCTAGAGCTTAGCCTCAGCTCTTACTCGGCCTGTTTCTGAACAAACCGCAACGAGCAACGTCGGCAGTGATTAGTTAATTCTAATTATAAATGATTTCCCGATCTTAGTTATTTTTATGCTTGATGTTTTAACTATTTTGATACTTGATGTTGTAACTTTTTTGATACTTGATGTTGTGATTTTCAAACTAAAAATCTCCTGTTATCTGTGAAATTATGATAATGATTATCCTTCCATAAATACGAGTAATCCAGCAACTGAGAAAAGGGTATCAATTATTAATCATAGTAGTTCGATAAATAGTATAAGATAGAGGAGAGACAAAATGTGAAGCAAAAGAGGGTTATGTGTAGGTGCAGCCAATTTTGCATTGGGAATGAAAAAGAAAGACAGGGAGGTGAAGGGAATTACACAGGCCGCCAGCCAGTCGCTGTCATGGAACAGGAGGAGGAGGAAGAAGACGAAGCTCAGGATCCCCGGTGAAGTAGTATATATTTTGGAGGTTGAACCACATTTTGTAAATGCCAATTTAATCAACAGTTCGGCTTGTTTTTGGATTTTATTCTCGTGAAATTGGCATTTATGAAATGTGGTTCAACCTCCAAAATATATACTACTTCACTGGGGATCCTGAGCTTCGTCTTCTTCCTCCTCCTCCTGTTCCATGATAGCGACTGGCTGGCGGCCTGTGTAATTCCCTTCACCTCCCCGTTTTTCTTTTTCATTCCCAATGCAGAATTGGTTGCACCTACACATAACCCTCTTCTGCTTCACATTCTGTCTCTCCTCTATCTTATACCATTTATTGAAGTACTATGATTAATAATTGATACCCTTTTCTCAGTTGCTAGATTACTCGTATTTATGGAAGGATAATCATTATAATAATTTCACAGATAACGGGAGATTTTTGGTTGGAAAATCACAACATCAAGCATCAAAATAGTCATGACATCAAGCATCAAAATAGTCACAACATCAGGAATCAAAATAGCTAAGATCGAGAAATCATTTATAATTAGGATTAACTAATCACGGTCGACGTTGCTCATTGCGGTTTGTTCAGAAACCTCCTGAGTAAGAGCTGAGGCCAAGCTCTAGGGATGTCAGGGATCCACTTTGTTCGGAGGTCCCGTACCATGTGGTGTAAAAGCCGTCAGAAGTGGCCAGGAACTTCATGTTATAGAATCCATTGATGTTTTCCCCGTGCATGGGGAAGAGAGGGAGAGTTTTAAGCTCTGGAGTTTCCACTTCTTCCTCAAACTTTTTCATTTGCTTGATAACTTTGGTTGCGTTGGCAATGTTTGATTTGGAAAAAGTTCCTCATACTTCATCAAATTCATTACCAAGTCTTAATTACACATTGTTGAAGGTTCTTGGGTTCTCAATGCACGTGGTTCTCATCAATTTAAGTTAAAACCTTGAAGATGAAATGGTTCACTTAGGTTCTAACAAAAAATCCAGTAACAGTCAACCTCATTTGCTTGATACGTTCAATTCTGTCATAAAAAATCGATTGAAGTAAAGTTTCTTATACTTTATTAAACTGTAGCACCTGGTTCTATCGAACCAGCCTTTTATTATTAAAGTAATACACTTGACTAGGTAATGAATTAAATAAGGTTATTGAACAACTTGTTAAGGGTATTAGAGTAATTTACAATGTTCAAAAGTTGGGTAACGTATTTAAGGATAAGGGTTGGGTTTATTGCACTGTAGCCGCCACTCCCCTCTCATACTCTTCTCTTCGGAAACTTTCAGCTCAAGCAGCCGAGCTCTCTAGGCGATTCTCCTCGCTCGGTTCTCCTTCGACTTAGGTAAGTTTCTTTTCCTTATTTCTCTTGTCGTATAGTGGTGAAATGCCTGGAGGATTGCAATGTGAGGATTTTGAGGATGCTGAGATTGAGTGTAGATTCGGGTTTTAGCGATAAGTAGGAATGCTCGGGTAGTAGAGTTTCTAACTAGATTTCTCGAACCGCTGTTTGATATTTTGAAAGGTTTAGTGAAGCCTTGATTTATATTCTGTATGAACTTAGGTGAACAGACCTCCGAAGTAGCTAGCAACCAGACAGATTTCCAGGAGCCAGGTAAGTAAAGTATTGCTTGTGCCTTCGGGCCTACATCACAAAACAGTAGGTTTATGTATGCTTGAATGTTTCTATTGTCCATGCATCATGTTTTGTTAAAAGTTACGAAAATGAATTTCATGTAAGGAATGGTAAGGTATGAACTGTATGCGACAGACAAGCTATTAAGGGAACTAATCCACCCCTTAACTTATGAAGGGATTTAGACATTGGGAGAATTGATCCCACTCCCAAGGGAACCATGGGATCAGATCAAGTGTTAAGGGAATTCATCTGCCCCTTAATTAAGTAGGAGGATGTAGACATTGGGAGAATTGATCCCACTCCCAAGGGAACTATGGGATCAGATCATGTTATGAACGAATGCGTATGCCACTGAGATGAAAAAAATAGAAACTGCATATTTAGGAGTTTAAGTTCAGCATTTTACTTCATTCATATACTGCTTTACTTACTTAGCATTAGGCTAATAGATGAGTTTTGTGATGTAGGTGAAGAAGTGTTAGCAGGTGTGTCTCCTGATCGTGTTGAGGAATAGTGGACGTTGGAGGAGTGCATTCAGGCTTCGGCATGGTAACTGATGGGGCGGTTTAGCATGTTGTCTACAGATGTGGAGGTTTAGTGGATAATGATTTAATCGAGTATATGAAGTTTTTAGTAAATGAGATTACAGCTATTTGCCTTTGTTTTCGAGAATCTCTGATTTTCATGTTTTTACTGAATTTGATCAATACAATGACTTGGAGTGTTATGAATGGATTTTTGGTAAAATGTTTTAAGTCTGTTAGATAGTCGAAGCTTTCTCGGGTTATAGACAGGTTGTTAGTCCATGGTAGGAATTGAATAATTTTTGTATCAGTTGATATGTGTAGAGGTTTATTGCGTTCTGTGGAAGGAAATCGTGTTGATGTCTATCGGAAGAAGGAAGTCTATCGGTAGATGTGGTGTGTCCGTCTGTCGGAAGATGAAAGTCTATCGGCAAATGCCTTAAGGAGTCATGTGAGAAGCACGTGTCGGCAAATGTAGTCTATTCGATCGGAAGGTGTAGTGTATTGAGTCGTCGAGTAGTGATCGGCAGGTGTAGTCTGAGAGAGTTAAGGGGGTTTTGTCGTTTAGCGAATCGGAAGATGTAGAGTAATCTGTTTGTCGTTTAGTGAATCGGAAGATGTAGTGTATGTTTTAATTCTATCGGAAGGAGTCATATTGTTGTTATCGGAAGATGTCGTGTGTTTATCTATTGAGAGATGAAATTGCGCTGACTTCATCGGCAGATGAAGTTATGTTGACTTCATCGGCAGATGAAGCGGTGTATGAAGTTCTCACGACTTCATCGGCAGATGAAGTTGTGGGTGAAGTCGTGTAGACGTCATCGGCAGAGGCCTTTGGTTTTCTACTTCTGCTTCTTCTGTTGACTTTGTCGTCGGCAGATGAATTCGACTTTTGTAATTCCTTGAGTAGTCCATCCCTTAAAACCTTAATTCTTTTGACCGGACACTTGAAATATTTCCATTAATCTTTCCAACAATATTTTCACCGCTAGTTTAACCCCATTGTAGTTTTAAATAATTTTTCCGCTGCAAAGTTTTCAAATGTTTTGAACGTTTAGTAAGCGTCAAATTTTGTATGTCGAATGAAGTTTTAAATTTATTTGAAATTTCTTAGTCATGGTCAAGTAATGAGTAGCGAACCGGGTCCAGATAACTCGGGGCGTTACATAAACGCATTACAAAGTCTTAATTATGCATCCTTGAAGGTTCTCGGGTTCTCAATACACGTCGTTCTCATCACTTCAAGTTAAAACCTTGAAGATAAAATGCATAACTTAGTTTCTAACAAGAAGTCCAGTAACGGTCAACCTTCTTTGCTTAATAACTTAGGTTGCGTTGGTAAAGGTCAATTTAGGCAAAGTTCTTCATACTTCATCAAACACATTACTAAGTGTTAATTACACATTCTTGAAGATTCTCAGGTTCTCAATAAACGTCGTTTGAAGATCTCTTTTGAAGTCGTTACTATGGTCGGTCTTGTTGGAGTTCTATGCTAGCTCGGCGACCTTGGTAAATGGGAGTCTTAATCTTTTTTTTTTTTTTCATTTTTCCTCATGGTCGACCCCTCGTTCTCGTTGCAAATTCAGAACGGGGATGATTGGCCCCTGCTAGAGTTTGATTTGTTACATTTTAAATAGTTTAAGGTTTTAGTTGCTAGAATTTTTAGTTTAGGGGATGTTTCAAATTAATCCCATACTTTGGGATACAAATTGGTTTTAACCCATATATATATTAGAGAGAGAGAGAGAGAGAGAGAGAGAGAGAGAGAGAGAGAGAGAGAGAGAGAGAGAGAGAGAGAGAGAGAGAGAGAGAGAGAGAGAGAGAGAGAGAGAGAGAGAGAGAGAGAGAGAGAGAGAGAGAGCAACGTTCAATCTCTGAGCTCGGATATTTGAGAAGGATTTTCATGTTTGCGCGGTGGAGCCAAGGAGAAGAAGAATGCCATTGACGAAATAGCTGATACGAAACGAATATGGCTTGGCGAATCCGCAACTCTATGCGGCTGTCGATAAAGATGTTCCTGAAAATCGTTTTTGAAGGCGTTGTTATAACCGGTCTTGTTGGAGTTGTACGCCAACTCGGCGACCTTGGTGAGTGAGAGTCTTCATCTTTTTCCTCTTTTTCATTTTTTCTCATGGTCGATATTCTTAATAACGTAGTTTTCGTGCTAAGGAGTAATGTTTTCGTGATTGGTGATGATTTTGTTCTCGAATTGAGTATAATGAGCGTAAAATAATAAATTAGGTGTTATGTGTTGGGAATAATAATTGGTGAGAACAATAATAATACCGCCGCTGTAAAACGTGGAGAATACTGATCAGGGTAATTCTCAGGAAAGACTACTCTTGACAGGCTACTTAGATAGAATTACCTTTCCAAGTATTTTCCTAGTAAAGGCTGGAAGGGTTACAGATGGTCCCACATAAAATTGAGTCTCCTAGAAAGAACTCACTTATACAGTACAGTTAACTACAAAATTAGCGGTATGAAAAATGATAGTAGATGCAATCCGAAAAATACCAGGAATATTTTTTCATGCCGCTAAATATAACGGCCCTTCGTTCTCGGCGCAAATTCAGAACATGGGTGATTGGCCCTGCCAGAGTTTGATTCGTTACATTTTAGATAGTTTAAGGTTTTAGTTGTTAGAATTTTTAGTTTATGAGGTGTTTCAAATTAATCTCATACTTTGCGATACAAATTGGTTTTAATTCATATATATATATGAGAGAGTGAGAGAGAGAGAGAGAGAGAGAGAGAGAGAGAGAGAGAGAGAGAGAGAGAGAGAGAGAGAGCATCGCTGTAACGACCCTAATTCTCCAAACCCGGATCATTACTCTTTTCATAAATTATATTTATCATATTTAGAAAAATTCTCGTAAAATTTAAAATTTCTTCCTTAACTAAAAATAAAATTAATTAAAACATTTAAACTTAGCTGGAGAAGACTTAGAGACTCATGAAAACCCTTTGTTTAATCCCAATTTGATATCATATAAACAAAAGGTCAAACAATATTTTTTAAAAATTTACTATTCATAGAAATTCAGGGGCAATATATCGCCATTCAGGGCGATTCCCTTTTCAATTTATTCCTGCAAATTCCCTGAAGATCCGGCAGCATAACATTTAAATTATTGAACCCCAAAACCAAACATCAAACATATAAATTTTCTTACAAGAACATATAAAATATATCATTATTCCTCCAGAATACCAAAAAAAACTATTGAATACAGTCAAAACATTATTTACATAAAAACATATTTTTCTCAAATTGTTTAATGTATATACTTATTTAAAACCTTACTTCAAAAAACCTACATACTCCCATGGATAAATCGTCCTAACAAATAGCCTGATCGTTGCATGAGCGTACTCCTCCAACTGTCCCATAATCCTGCACATGCTCGAGAATCTCACCAGCTAGCTCTTCATCACCTACATTATAGAACTCAACTATTAGTATAATGCTAAGAAAGTAATGCAATAATGAATGAAACAGTTCACGTAACTCATATCCTAGCATATGCAATTTCTACAATCTCGTTTCATTTTCGTTTTCATTTTCGTTTTGTTTTATTCATTTTTTCTCTTTATGTTCTCTTTTTCTTTACATACTAGATTGAGTAGGCACACCTCACGGTACACCTCACGGGACGGCCAAACTCGCTCTAGAAAGAGTAGGCATACCTCACGGTCCACCTCACAGGACGACCATACTCCCTTAAAGAGGGGGAAAAAGGAGGCACACCTCACGGTCCATCTCACAAGATGGTCATACCTAAACCTCACTCTAACATATTCTTTTACTTATGTTTCATATTATTTCATTCGTAACATTTTACATCGTACCATGCCATTTCATAAAAATTATGAAAATTCATTTCGTTTCATTTTCGTACCTTTCAAAATCACGATGCATGACATAATCAAACACACAATAACATATAATCATAAACCTAACGTTCTGTGATGTACGCCCGAAGGCAAAGCACATACGTACACTACTTACCTCGTTTCCTTAGCCAATTAACCAACCGTACCTGTACTCTTGAAAACCTTAAAATCTAAACATAAACATTATACAATTGGGAATCAAACCTCCAATATAAGTGCGTAATTCAATCTCAATCAATCCTACTGTTTCAGCAAAATTGCTCATCAACGTAGAATTCAAATTGAATTACACTTAAACCAAAATCTCTGAATTTCAACCATACAATCATCCAACTTAAAAAATTCACAACAATTCCAATATTTGTCCGAATTTGATAATTCAAATTGTCAAGTAAACCTTAGGATGTCTAGTTTCTAATGGTCAAATTCATTTATCAAACAAACATAATTAGCTCAACCGAATTAATGAAAAACCAGACGTGCCCTGTGCTTAATTCAAAATTTCAGATTTTCATCAAGTTTTCAACAAATTTAAAAAATTCACAATAAATCCAATACTTGTTCGAATTCAATGATTCAAAAGTCTATGCAAATCTTAAGGTGTCTAGTTTCTCAGGGTAAGATCCATTTAATAAACCAACACCAATGGCTTAGCCGAAATTATGCAAAAAAGAACATGCTCTGTTTTTAAACCAAAAATTCAATTTTCTTCAAAACCCTCAAAAGAAGTTTTACTTTGACGAACTTTTAACTCTCCTTCAATTTTCTTTCAACATACAACAAATCCCTTAACAAATTTAACTAGTCAAATGTAACACCCCCGAACCCACCCTGGCTCGGAGCGCTACTTGGCTCACTTTAACCTCAATAATTTAAATAAAATCGAACACAGCATAATTTAAAACTAAATCTCCCGAAGCTTTCTTATGTTATACCTAGTTGCCTAGACTCAGTAATTTCTCTTAATCCTAACCGTTAAGCACCACGGCGTCCTTCCCAAAAATTTTGGCAAAGTAACGCCTGAAAATGGCGCCTCCAAAATGCTAGGTACCTGCTGCAAAGAAATAAATCCCAACCAATCCAGAATACTCCTCATCAACTTATCCAGCATACGAAATCACCAAATAGCAGTAAAGAGGGAAACTAAACTACTACAATCCCTAAGTGAAGAAAGTCTACAGTATAGGGCGACACATCACCCTTAACTATGACTATATACAACAATTACAAATAGCTATACTATAACTCTCAAAACATCATTTCTACAAACAGACATTTACAATAAACTACCATAAGACAAAACCCACATTCCCCGAAGACCATGGTCGAGGCGCCCCGACAACTGCCCGCACCGGCATATAGCGTACATCACCGACTGCGTCCCAATCCTAGCTTTCCTCGTAGCTCTAACCTATACTTCTGTCGTCACCTACACCACAAAACACACACACACACACATAAACTTACGCTTAGCAAGTAGGGAATAACAAATATAAACAAGCACAAGCCACACACAACCCTCATACAACCCTAACACAACAACCCAACACACTCAACACGACAACGCAACACAACAACACACACCACCCAACATGACAACACACACAACACTAAACTGCCTTAGTTGCCCGCACCGAAGTGCCTTAGTTGCCCGCACCGAAGTGCCTTAGTTGCCCGCACCGAAGTGCCTTAGTTGCCCGCACCGAAGTGCCTTAGTTGCCCGCACCGAAGTGCCTTAGTTGCCCGCACCGAAGTGCCTTAGTTGCCCGCACCGAAGTGCCTTAGTTGCCCGCACCGAAGTGCCTTAGTTGCCCGCACCGAAGTGCCTTAGTTGCCCGCACCGAAGTGCCTTAGTTGCCCGCACCGAAGTGCCTTAGTTGCCCGCACCGAAGTGCCTTAGTTGCCCGCACCGAAGTGCCTTAGTTGCCCGCACCGAAGTGCCTTAGTTGCCCGCACCGAAGTGCCTTAGTTGCCCGCACCGAAGTGCCTTAGTTGCCCGCACCGAAGTGCCTTAGTTGCCCGCACCGAAGTGCCTTAGTTGCCCGCACCGAAGTGCCTTAGTTGCCCGCACCGAAGTGCCTTAGTTGCCCGCACCGAAGTGCCTTAGTTGCCCGCACCGAAGTGCCTTAGTTGCCCGCACCGAAGTGCCTTAGTTGCCCGCACCGAAGTGCCTTAGTTGCCCGCACCGAAGTGCCTTAGTTGCCCGCACCGAAGTGCCTTAGTTGCCCGCACCGAAGTGCCTTAGTTGCCCGCACCGAAGTGCCTTAGTTGCCCGCACCGAAGTGCCTTAGTTGCCCGCACCGAAGTGCCTTAGTTGCCCGCACCGAAGTGCCTTAGTTGCCCGCACCGAAGTGCCTTAGTTGCCCGCACCGAAGTGCCTTAGTTGCCCGCACCGAAGTGCCTTAGTTGCCCGCACCGAAGTGCCTTAGTTGCCCGCACCGAAGTGCCTTAGTTGCCCGCACCCAAGGTGCCTTACTCTTTAACCGACTACCATGCCAAACAATGCAACACAACAACACAACACAACACAACACAACAACACAACACAACAACACAACACAACACAACACAACAACACAACACAACACTAACAAAACTGCCTGCATCGAAAGATGCCTTAGTTGCCCGCACCCAAGGTGCCTTACTCTTTAACCGACTACCATGCCAAACAATGCAACACAACACCCCAACGCAACACAACAACACCACAATGCAACTCAACAACCCGACTCATAGTTGCCCGCACCGAAGTGCCTTAGTTGCCCGCACCGAAGTGCCTTAGTTGCCCGCACCGAAGTGCCTTAGTTGCCCGCACCGAAAGGTGCCTTAGTTGCCCGCACCGAAAGGTGCCTTAGTTGCTCGGACCGAAGTGCCTTAGTTGCCTGCACCGAAGTGCCTTAGTGCCCACACCGAAGTGCCTTAGTTGCCCGCACCGAAGTGCCTTAGTTGCCCACACCGAAGTGCCTTAGTTGCCTGCACCCAAAAGGATGCCTTACTCTTTAACAGACTACCATGCCAAACAATGCAACACAACAACACCACAATGCAACTCAACAACCCGACTCATAGTTGCCCGCACCGAAGTGCCTTAGTTGCCCGCACCCAAGGTGCCTTACTCTTTAACCGACTACCATGCCAAACAATGCAACATAACATCACAATGCAACTCAACAACCCGACTCATAGTTGCCCGCACCCAAGGTGCCTTACTCTTTAACCGACTACCATGCCAAACAATGCAACACAACACAACAAAAAAACAACACAACACAAAACGACAAACAATGCAACTATACGTATCTAGCGTGCTATCATGATGCATGTTTCAACGATATGCAACACCACACCACAACTCAACACAACCCGAAGCAAAACAAATAAATCAATGCAACACGAAGTAAAGCAATAACAAATAAACCATACCGTTCTATGGTGTAGGCCCGAAGGCGAAAGAATGGCACCCACTACTTACCTGGCGTCCTAGCTCGCTGAGGATACTCGGTTACTTGTCCACCTACGGCTCGACCTACGACAAATATTCAAACTGCATTAAAATTAAGCCTACATTCACCAATTACTCCCAAACTACTATTTCTAGCCTAATCCAACTAAAACCTAACTAAACGGGCCACTAATTTGGGTTTGGTAAAAACCGACGCAAACTTCAAACGCGCGTAACTTTTGCGTCGGATATCGGAATCAAACGATTCCAGCAGCCACGTACTCCTCTAATAACCTATTTTAACCTGCCAAAAGGAATTTTAAAACAAACTACCGCAGCTAGGTCAAAAATTAGAAAACCCGAATCTGCCCTAAACAGGAAATTTCATCACTCTCGGTTTTCCATCAATTTTCACCAAATTCCTCACCAATCGACCACCCACACCCTCAATTAGCATAAACAACAAAAATTCTAAGGCTTTCCATAGGAAAACCCGAATTCCCCAAATTGGAGCCCTCAGTTTTTCACTCAATCCGAGCTCACCATTGCTCGGCAACCCTCGCTGGCGTTAAGCTCAGTCATTTGACGCCAAGAACAGCCAAAAGCAGCCAGCAATCAGAGCTCAATCGAGCTCGTCCCTCCCGGCCTTAAACAGAGATAGAACAGGGCAGTGCTTTAGACACACAAACAGTAGGAAAATCAAGCCCCAAAAATGTTTTAGTTGTCCAAGATTTTCTAGAAGTATTCCTAGATGACCTTCCTGGTTTGCCACCAGATAGGGAAATTGAATTTGTCGTGGATGTTTACCCCGGAGCCGAGCCTGTGTCTAAGAATCCATATAGACTAGCACCAACTGAACTTAAGGAATTAAAGAAACAGTTAGAGGATTTGTTAGAGAAGGGGTTCATACGCCCTAGCTTTTCACCGTGGGGTGCACCGGTCCTTTTTGTCAAAAAGAAAGATGGATCTATGCGTATGTGCATTGATTATAGAGAATTGAATAAGCTAACTGTCAAGAACAAGTACCCTTTGCCGAGAATTGATGACTTATTTGACCAGCTTAAGGGTGCAAGAGTTTTCTCTAAGATCGACCTTAGATCCGGTTATTACCAACTGAAGGTAAAATTTGAAGATATCCCAAAGACTGCCTTTCGCACAAGGTATGGACATTATGAGTTTTTAGTTATATCTTTTGGTCTGACAAATGCACCACCAGCCTTCATGGATCTCATGAATAGGGTGTTTCACGAGTATTTGGACAAGTTGTCATAGTATTTATAGACGATATTCTAATCTACTCTAGCACCAAGGATGAGCATGTAGGGCACTTGAGGTTGGTGTTAGGATTACTGAGGCAACACCAACTCTATGCCAAATTTTCTAAGTGTGAGTTTTGGTTGGACAGAGTTCACTTTCTTGGTCATGTGATCTCTGAAGATGGGATATCTGTTGATCCAGCCAAAGTTCAACCAGTTAGGGAGTGGCCCCAACCGAAGAGTGCTACTGATATTCGAAGTTTTCTTGGACTAGCAGGGTATTACAAAAAGTTCATTGAAGGATTTTCAAAGATTTCTACACCCCTCACTAAGTTAACCAGGAAAAATGTGAAGTATATATGGACCGATGAATGTGAACATAGTTTCATGACCTTAAAATAGAAACTAACCAATGCTCCAATTTTAACCCTTCCAACTGAGGATGGTAAATTTAGTATTTACTGTGATGCTTCCAAGATTGGTCTTGGATGTGTGTTAATGCAAGATGGTAAGGTCATAGCCTATGCCTCTAGACAGTTGAAAACTCATGAGAAGAATTACCCTACCCATGATTTAGAATTAGCTGCTGTAGTATTTGCACTTAAGATTTGGAGGCATTACTTGTATGGACAATCTTGTGAGATATTTTCAGATCATAAGAGCCTGAAGTATATCTTCACACAGAAGGAACTAAACATGAGACAACGTCGATGGTTGAAATTTGTAAAAGACTATGATTTTGAGATTAAATACCATCCCGGCAAGGCAAATGTCGTGGCTGATGCTTTGAGTAGAGTAACAACACCAACCTCAACCATGATTTTCTGTATGCCATTAACTTTAGAGTCTGAATTCCAAAAATTTAACCTGGAAGCAGTAACCAGTGTATCAGCTATACTATCAGCCATAACCTTAAAGCCTACCATTTTAGAGAAAATAAAGGACGCTCAGACGAATGATGATGAGTGTAACAAGTACAAGTTAAGCAAGAATTCTACGAACCAATCAGATTTCAACTATTCTGCCAATGGGATCCTCAAGTTTAGAAATAGGTGGTTTGTTCCAGCCATTAAGGAACTCCGTGACGAGATTCTTTCGGAAGCACACTCTTCCATGTTCTCTGTTCACCCTGGAAGTACAAAGATGTACAGAGACCTTAAGCAACACTACTGGTGGCCTAGTATGAAACGGAGTGTGGCAGAATACGTTGAATTGTGTTTGTGTTGTCAACAGATTAAGGCCGAGCATCAGAGACCCTCAGGAACATTGCAACCCTTACCAGTTCCTGAATGGAAATGGGAACAGATAATAATGGATTTTTTTGTTGGATTACCTAGAACAACAAAGGGGCATGATGCAATTTGGGTTATAGTTGACCGTCTAACCAAATCTGCTCATTTTCTGCCAATTAAGATAACTTACTCGATGGATCAGCTTGCTGAATTGTACATGCAAGAGATTGTCAGATTGCATGGAGTTCCAAGCACCATAGTTTCAGACCGAGACTCCAGATTTACGTCTAAGTTTTGGAAAAGTTTGCACAAGGCTATGGGAACACAGCTTAATTTTAGCACAGCTTTCCACCCTCAAACAGATGGACAATCCGAGAGAACCATTCAGACCTTAGAAGATATGCTCCGAGCATGCATACTGGATTTTCAAGGATCTTGGGGTAAATATTTACCATTGGTTGAGTTTTCTTACAATAACGGTTTTCAAGCAACGATAGGCATGGCTCCATACGAAGCATTATATGGACGAAAATGCAGATCTCCTTTGTACTGGGATGAAGTTGGTGAAGAACAGTTGCTTGGTCCTGACATTGTGCAGTAGATTGTGGAGAAGGTTGCCCTCGTCCGACAGAGAATTCTGACAGGCTCAAAGCCGCAAGAAGAGTTATGCTGATAAAAGACAAAGAGAATTAGAGTTTGAAGTAGGTGATGAAGTTTTTCTTAAGGTGTCATCATTCAAAGGAGTTGTGAGATTCGGGAAGAGAGGAAAGTTGAATCCCAGGTTTATTGGACCATTCTTAATTTTGAAAAGGGTTGGAAGTGCAGCCTACATGTTGCAGTTACCGGCTTCTATGGAAGGAATCCACAATGTGTTCCATGTTTCTAGGTTAAGGAAGTGTGGTAGAGATCCATATCAGATTGTGGAACAGCAGGACATTGAGTTCTTCCTACTCTTGCATATGAGGAGAACCTGTAAGGATCTTGGACTATGCAGTGAAGGTATTGCGCAACAAGGAAGTTCCATTAGTGAAAAGTCTTATGCACAATCAAACATAGAGGAGACAACTTGGGAGCGCCAGCAAGACATGATGGACAAACAGCCAGAAATGAGACAGTGGATATTTATACTTTGGGAGAGTTGATCCAACTCCCAATTTCACAGGGGGATCTGAACAGTGAATCAGCTTTACTGTTAAGGGAGCTAATCCAACCCTTAATGAGACAGTGGATATTTATACTTTGGGAGAGTTGATCCAACTCCCAATTTCACAGGGGGATCTGAACAGTGAATCAGCTTTACTGTTAAGGGAGCTAATCCAACCCTTAATGAGACAGTGGATATTTATACTTTGGGAGAGTTGATCCAACTCCCAATTTCACAGGGGGATCTGAACAGTGAATCAGCTTTACTGTTAAGGGAGCTAATCCAACCCTTAATGAGACAGTGGATATTTATACTTTGGGAGAGTTGATCCAACTCCCAATTTCACAGGGGGATCTGAACAGTGAATCAGCTTTACTGTTAAGGGAGCTAATCCAACCCTTAATGAGACAGTGGATATTTATACTTTGGGAGAGTTGATCCAACTCCCAATTTCACAGGGGGATCTGAACAGTGAATCAGCTTTACTGTTAAGGGAGCTAATCCAACCCTTAATGAGACAGTGGATATTTATACTTTGGGAGAGTTGATCCAACTCCCAATTTCACAGGGGGATCTGAACAGTGAATCAGCTTTACTGTTAAGGGAGCTAATCCAACCCTTAATGAGACAGTGGATATTTATACTTTGGGAGAGTTGATCCAACTCCCAATTTCACAGGGGGATCTGAACAGTGAATCAGCTTTACTGTTAAGGGAGCTAATCCAACCCTTAATGAGACAGTGGATATTTATACTTTGGGAGAGTTGATCCAACTCCCAATTTCACAGGGGGATCTGAACAGTGAATCAGCTTTACTGTTAAGGGAGCTAATCCAACCCTTAATGAGACAGTGGATATTTATACTTTGGGAGAGTTGATCCAACTCCCAATTTCACAGGGGGATCTGAACAGTGAATCAGCTTTACTGTTAAGGGAGCTAATCCAACCCTTAATGAGACAGTGGATATTTATACTTTGGGAGAGTTGATCCAACTCCCAATTTCACAGGGGGATCTGAACAGTGAATCAGCTTTACTGTTAAGGGAGCTAATCCAACCCTTAATGAGACAGTGGATATTTATACTTTGGGAGAGTTGATCCAACTCCCAATTTCACAGGGGGATCTGAACAGTGAATCAGCTTTACTGTTAAGGGAGCTAATCCAACCCTTAATGAGACAGTGGATATTTATACTTTGGGAGAGTTGATCCAACTCCCAATTTCACAGGGGGATCTGAACAGTGAATCAGCTTTACTGTTAAGGGAGCTAATCCAACCCTTAATGAGACAGTGGATATTTATACTTTGGGAGAGTTGATCCAACTCCCAATTTCACAGGGGGATCTGAACAGTGAATCAGCTTTACTGTTAAGGGAGCTAATCCAACCCTTAATGAGACAGTGGATATTTATACTTTGGGAGAGTTGATCCAACTCCCAATTTCACAGGGGGATCTGAACATTGAATCAGCTTTAACTGTTAGGGAGCTAATCCAACCCTTATGAGACAGTGATATTATACTTTGGGAGAGTTGATCTAACTCCCAATTTCACAGGGGGATCCGAACAGAACAACGCATGAACAACTGAGAGAGAAAGTAGAAATTGCACGTCTAGGAATTTATGTTCCAGCATTCATTCTTTTCTTTCATCATTTGCTTACTTAGCATTAGGCTAATAGATGAGTTTTGTGATGTAGGTGAAGAAGTGACAGCAGGTGATTCTTCTGAGTTCATTGAGGGATAGCCTGGTTGGGGGAGCACACTCATGCCACGAACCTGGTGAACTGATGAGGGCTATTTACTGATGTCTGTTTGGTGAGAAGGTTTAGTTGACAGTGATTAAACTTAGAATGCTAAGTTTCCATAGCAAGTAGTGGTTTCAGTATTTTAAACACGTTTGAGATTTTCTGATAACGATGTCTGTTGTGTTTTAAATGTATTTTTACTGGATTTGATTAATGTAGTGGTTTGAGTTGTTTTCTGAATGGTCTTGGAAAAGTAAGCAAATTCCTTTCTGTAATCATGTTGTGTATGTTTTGTGAGGAGTCGTGAAATGTACTCATTTTCTACCGGTAGATGATGTCTATCGGTAAATGATGAGTTATGTTGTCTATCGGAGAGGTCTTCAGTAGTGAGCGGGAGTAAAGTGATCGGATGATGTAGGTTTAAGTTTATCGGAAGATGTCTTCAGTAAAGTGATCGGATGATGTAGGTTTAAGTTTATCGGAAGATGTCTTCAGTAAAGTGATCGGATGATGTAGGTTTAAGTTTATCGGAAGATGTCTTCAGTAAAGTGATCGGATGATGTAGGTTTAAGTTTATCGGAAGATGTCTTCAGTAAAGTGATCGGATGATGTAGGTTTAAGTTTATCGGAAGATGTCTTCAGTAAAGTGATCGGATGATGTAGGTTTAAGTTTATCGGAAGATGTCTTCAGTAAAGTGATCGGATGATGTAGGTTTAAGTTTATCGGAAGATGTCTTCAGTAAAGTGATCGGATGATGTAGGTTTAAGTTTATCGGAAGATGTCTTCAGTAAAGTGATCGGATGATGTAGGTTTAAGTTTATCGGAAGATGTCTTCAGTAAAGTGATCGGATGATGTAGGTTTAAGTTTATCGGAAGATGTCTTCAGTAAAGTGATCGGATGATGTAGGTTTAAGTTTATCGGAAGATGTCTTCAGTAAAGTGATCGGATGATGTAGGTTTAAGTTTATCGGAAGATGTCTTCAGTAAAGTGATCGGATGATGTAGGTTTAAGTTTATCGGAAGATGTCTTCAGTAAAGTGATCGGATGATGTAGGTTTAAGTTTATCGGAAGATGTCTTCAGTAAAGTGATCGGATGATGTAGGTTTAAGTTTATCGGAAGATGTCTTCAGTAAAGTGATCGGATGATGTAGGTTTAAGTTTATCGGAAGATGTCTTCAGTAAAGTGATCGGATGATGTAGGTTTAAGTTTATCGGAAGATGTCTTCAGTAAAGTGATCGGATGATGTAGGTTTAAGTTTATCGGAAGATGTCTTCAGTAAAGTGATCGGATGATGTAGGTTTAAGTTTATCGGAAGATGTCTTCAGTAAAGTGATCGGATGATGTAGGTTTAAGTTTATCGGAAGATGTCTTCAGTAAAGTGATCGGATGATGTAGGTTTAAGTTTATCGGAAGATGTCTTCAGTAAAGTGATCGGATGATGTAGGTTTAAGTTTATCGGAAGATGTCTTCAGTAAAGTGATCGGATGATGTAGGTTTAAGTTTATCGGAAGATGTCTTCAGTAAAGTGATCGGATGATGTAGGTTTAAGTTTATCGGAAGATGTCTTCAGTAAAGTGATCGGATGATGTAGGTTTAAGTTTATCGGAAGATGTCTTCAGTAAAGTGATCGGATGATGTAGGTTTAAGTTTATCGGAAGATGTCTTCAGTAAAGTGATCGGATGATGTAGGTTTAAGTTTATCGGAAGATGTCTTCAGTAAAGTGATCGGATGATGTAGGTTTAAGTTTATCGGAAGATGTCTTCAGTAAAGTGATCGGATGATGTAGGTTTAAGTTTATCGGAAGATGTCTTCAGTAAAGTGATCGGATGATGTAGGTTTAAGTTTATCGGAAGATGTCTTCAGTAAAGTGATCGGATGATGTAGGTTTAAGTGATGTAGGTTTAAGTTTAGTCGGAAGATGTCTTAGATGAGCCACCGGATGATACAGGTTAATTCTATCGGAGGGTGTAAGTTTAAGTCTACCGGATGATGTCTCAGTAAACTCATCGGCAGATGCGTGCTGACGTCATCGGTAGATGTAGGAGAATTATCGTCGTTTAGTCTATCGGTAGATGATGAGTTATTGTTCTTTCACCTACCGGTAGATGAAGACTTTGCATTATCGGAAGGAGAGGGTGTCATATTTTGTCGTGTAGTCTCGGTAGATGCAAGTCTACTGAAAGTTGTCTGTGTTGTATATTTTTCGGGTGACGTCATCGGTAGAAGCCTCCTATTTCCTGTTTCTACTTCCTCCGTTGACTTTGTCGTCGGCAGATTGGTTTGACCTCTGCAACTTCTCGACTATTCCTCGTTCAAAAAACTTTATTTCTTTTGGCCGATTATTCTGAACATTTCCAAAACATTATTTTAACAATGTTTTTCACTGTTTGTTTGACTCCATAGTTATTCAAATGATTTCCGCTACAAGTTCTCAAAGGTTTTGAGGTTTTAGTAAAATGAATAATCTTGACTTTCGGGTAAAGTTTTAACTTAATCCAAAATTTCTTAGTCATGTTAGAGCGATGAGTAGCGAACCGGGTTCAGAAAACTCGGGGCGTTACATATGGCCGGATCTTGTTGGAGTTTTATGCCAGCTCGACAACCTTGATGAGTGAGAGTCTTCATCTTTTTCCTCTTTTTCATTTTTCCTCATGGTTGATATTCTTAATACCGTAGTTTTCATGTTAGGGACTAGTGTTTTCGTGCTAGATAGTTCGTAAACATTGGACAGAAACCGCCCCATCAGTTCTCGGCGCAAATTCAGAACGGGGGTGATTGGCCCCTGCCAAGATTTGATTAGTTACATTTTAGATAGTTTAAGGTTTTAGTTTATAGAAATTTTAGTTTATGGGGTATTTCAAATTATTCTCATACTTTGGGATACAAATTGGTTTTAACCCATATATATATTAGATATTAGAGAGAGAGAGAGAGCAGCGCTCAATCTCTGAGCTCGGATATTTGAGAAGGATTTTCATGTTTGCACAGTGAAGCCAAGGAGAAGAAGAATGCCATTGGCGAGATACCTGATACGAAAGGAATGTGGCTTGACGGATCCGCAGCTCTATGCGGCTGCCGATAAAGATAATCCTGAAGATCTTTTTTGAAGGAGTTGCTACGGCCGATCTTGTTGGAGTTCTACGCCAGCTCGGCGACCTTGGCGAGTGAGAGTCTTCATCTTTTTCCTCTTTTTCATTTTTCCTCATGGTCGATATTCTTAATACCGTAGTTTTTGTGCTAGGGAGTAATGTTTTCATGATTGGTGATCATTTTGTTCTCGAATTGAGTATAATAAGCGTAAAATAATAAATCACTGTTATGTGTTGGGAATAATAATTGGTGAGAACAATAATAATGCTGCCGCTGTAAAACGTAGAGAGTACTGATCAGGATAATTCTCAGGAAAGACTGCTCTTGACAGTCTCCTTAGACAGAATTACCTTTCTAAGTATGTTCCCAAGAAAGGCTAGAAAGGTCACAGACAATGCTACTTAAAATTCAGTATCCTAGACAGAACTCATTTATACAGTACAATTACACTACTAAATAAGTGGTATGAAAAATGATAGTAGATGCGATCCAAAAAATACAAGGAATATTTTTCCATGCCGCTAAATATAACAGCCCCTGTAGAGGTGTTTAATGGGCGGGCTGGCGGCTCGCTACGGTAGCGGGCCGAGCTTGGCTCGGTCCCGTGAGGCAGGCTGAGCTGAGCCCAAGGGCCAGGCTCGCAAGCCTGCCAGGGACCGAGCCAAACGAGCCGGCCAACGGGCCGGCTCGTTGGCTCGGCGGGCCAGGCTCGCGAGCCAGCCCGCCCAACCACTCGGCCACCGGCCACCCCACCCGCCACCCCAATCCAAGCTTTGAGAATGAGTCTCCCCCCATATCAGATCAGATCAGTGAGATGAGGTCTGAGCAAAAAACAACAAAAATCTAACCAACAACAGGAGCTGTGCGCCTGTGCATCGTCGATTCTGCGGAGAACAACAATGTCTACTTTTGATCGGGGCTCTGTGATGGATTATCAGTCGGTGGAAGAGCAACACGGCGGTGGGGCTTGAAGGACGACTCGCGTTTCTCTGCGTGCGACGAAAGGCAGTTTGTTGACAGAATCTGGATTGTGGTGATTTCCTCTTCGCCCTTGGCGATAGACTGCGTCGATCGAGAAGGTAGAACCGCAACGACTGACTACGTTGATCGAGAAGCGAGAGAGTAGAGACGCTCTGCTTTTGTTTTTTTTTTAATTTCGTTTTGTTTTTTCCAAAATTAAAATAATTGTTTCATTTATTTTCATTTCCTTTCCAGTTTCCTGTATCAAAATATTTTAATGATATTTTATTGAATATTCTCCAATACATTTTGTATTTCTTGCCTCAATTAATTTTTAAATTAAATTAATAAATATGGTTAACATATAATTATAATTTTAAGTAAAAAAATTTTAAAATTTTTATATTATATTAATATAAGTTGAAAATATTTATATATGTTCGGCTAGGCTCGTTAAGGCTCGTTAGGCTCGTTGAGCCGGCTCGGCTCGGCTCGTTTAACTCGTGACTTGCGAGCCGGCTCGAGTTGAAACTTTTTTCAGGCTGGCTCGTTAGGCTCGGCTCGTTAGGCTCGGTAAGCTCGTTAGGCTCGACTCGTTTAACTCGTTAGGCTCGGTGAGCCGGACTATTTCTGGCTCGGCTCGGCTCGGATCTCTCGTTAGTCATGTCTAGCCCCCTGTTCTCAATGCAAATTAAGAACAGAGGTGATTGGCCCTGCCAGAGTTTGATTTATTACATTTTTGATAGTTTAAAGTTTTAGTTGTTAGAATTTTTAGTTTAGGAGGTGTTTCAAATTAATCCTATACTTTGGGATAAAAATTGGTTTTAACCCATATATATATATGAGAGAGAGAGAGAGAGAGAGAGAGGAGAGAGAGCAACGTTTAATCTCTGAGCTCGGATATTTGAGAAGGTTTTTCATGTTTGCGTGGTGGAGCCAAGGAGAAGAAGAATGGCATTGACGAGATACCTAACACGGAACGAATATGGCTTGGTACATCCACTGCTATATGCGGCTGCTGATAAAGATGATCATAAAGATCTTTTTTGAAGGCGTTGTTATGGCCGGTCTTGTTGGAGTTCTACGCTAGCTCGGCGACCTTGGTGAGTGAGAGTCTTCATCTTTTTCCTCTTTCATTTTTCCTCATGGTCGATATTCTTAATACTATAGTTTTTGTACTAGAGTGTAATGTTTTCGTGATTGGAGATAATATTGTTCTCGAATTGAGTATAATGAGCGTATAATAATAAATTAGGTGTTATGTGATGGGAATAATAATTAGTGAGAACAATAATAATGCTGTCACTGTAAAACGTAATGAATACTAATCAGGATAATTTTTCAGGAAAGACTGCTCTTGATAGCCTCTTTAGACAAAATTATTTTTCAAAATGTGTTCCTTGGAAAGGTTGGAGGGGTCACAAACGATCCCACTTAAAATTCAGTCTCCTAAACAGAACTCACTTATACCGTACAATTACACATTAAATAAGCAATACGAAAAAAGATAGCAGATGCGATCCAAAAATAGCAGGAATATTTATCCAAGCTACTAAACATAACGACCCCCCGTTCTCATTGCAAATTCAGAACAGGGGTGATTGGCCCTCGCCATGGTTTGATTTGTTACATTTTTTATAGTTTAAGGTTTTAGTTATTAGAATTTTTAGTTTAGGAGGTGTTTCAAATTAATCCTATACTTTCGGATACAATTTGATTTTAACCCATATATATATTAGAGAGGAGAGAGAGAGAGAGTGAGAGGAGAGAGAGAGAGAGAGAGAGCAATATTTAATCTCTTAGCTCGGATATTTGAGAAGGATTTTCATGTTTGCGTGGTGGAGCCAAGGAGAAGAAGAATGTCATTGACGAGATGCCTGATACGTAACGAATATGGCTTGGCAGATCCACAGCTCTATGTGGCTGCTGATAAAGATGAACCTGAAGATCTTTTTTGAAGGCGTTGGTATGGCCAGTCTTGTTGGAGTTCTACGTCAGCTTGGCGACCTTGGTGGGTGAGAGCCTTCATCTTTTTCCTCTTTTTCATTTTTTCTCATGGTCGATATTCTTAATACCGTAGTTTTCGTTCTAGGGATTAATTTTTTCGTGATTGGTGACGATTTTGTTATGGAATTGAGTACAATGAGCGTAAAATATTAAAATAGATGTTATGTTTTGGGAATAATAATTGGTGAGAACAATAATAATGCTGCCGTTGTAAAACGAGGAGAGTAGTGATAATGATAATTCCCAGGAAAGACTGTTTTTGACAGTTTCCTTACTCAAAATTAATTTTCCAAATATGTTTCCTTAAAAGACTGGAGGGGTCACAGACGGTTCCACTTAAAATTCAGTTTCCTAGACAGAACTCACTCACACAGTACAATTACACTACTAAATAAGCGGTATGAAAAATGATAGCAGATACGATTCGAAAAATAAAAGAAATATTTTTCCATGCTGCTAAATATAACGGCTCCCTATTCTTGGAGTAAATTCAGAATGGGGTTGATTGGCACTCGCCAGGGTTTGATTTGTTACATTTTAAATAGTTTAAGATTTTAGTTGTTAAAATTTTTTGTTTAGGGGGTGTCTCAAATTAATCTCAAACTTTTGGCTACAAATTGGTTTTAACCCATATATATATGAGAGAGAGAGAGAGAGAGAGAGAGAGAGAGAGAATAACGTTCAGTTTTTGAGCTCGGATATTTGAGAAGGATTTTCATGTTTGCGTAGTGGAGCCAAGGAGAAGAAGAATGCCATTGACGAGATACCTGATACGGAACGAATATGGCTTGGTGGATCCGTAGCTCTATGCGGCTGCTGATAAAGATGATCCAGAAAATTTTTTTGAAGGCGTTGCTATGACCGGTCTTGTTGGAGTTCTACGCCAGCTCGGCAACCTTGGTGAGTGAGAATCTTCATCTTTTTCCTCTTTTTTATTTTTCCTCATGGTCGATATTCTTAATACCGTAGTTTTCATGCTATGGGGTAGTATTTTTGTGCTAGATAATTCGTTAGCATTGGACAGAACGATCGGGGGGGGGGGGGGGGGGGGGTTAGCCCCCCGTTCTCGGTGAAAATTCAGAACAGGGGTGATTGGCCCCCGTGAGGGTTTGATTCGTTACATTTTAGATAGTTTAAGCTTTTAGTTGTTAGAATTTTTAATTTATGGGGCGTCTCAAAATAATCCCATACTTTGGGATACAAATTTGTTTTAACCTATACATATATGAGAGAGAGAGGGAGAGAGAGAGAGAGAGAGAGAGAGAGAGAGTGAGTGAGTGAGAGAGAGAGAGAGAGAGAGAGAGAGAGAGAGCAATGTTCAGTCTCTAAGTTCGGATATTTGAGAAGGATTTCCATGTTTGCGCGGTGGAGCGAAGGAGAAGAACAATGCTATTGACGAGATACCTGATACGGAACGAATATGGTTTGGCGGATCCGCAGCTCTATGTGGCTGCCGATAAAGATGATCTTGAAAATCTTTTGTGAAGGCGTTGCTATGGCTAGTCTTGTTGGAGTTCTAGGCTAGCTCGACGACCTTGGTGAGTTAGAGTCTTCATCTTTTTCCTATTTTTCATTTTTCCTCAAGATCGATATTCTTAATACCTTAGTTTTCGTGCTAGGGAGTAGTGTTTTCGTGATTGGTGATGATTTTGTTCTCGAATTGAGTATAATAAGCGTAAAATAATAAATTAGGTGTTATGTGTTGGGAATAATATTTGGTGAGAACAATAATAATGTCATCGCTGTAAAATATTGAGAATACTGATCAATATAATTCCTCGGAAAGACTACTCTTGACAGTCTCCTTCGATAGAATTACTTTTCCAAGTGTGTTACTAGAAAAGGTTGGAGGGGTCACAAATGGTTCTATTTAAAATTCAGTCTTCTAAACAGAACACAATTACACAGTACAATTACACAGTACAATTACACTACTAAATAAGCGGTATGAAAAATGATAGCAGATGCGATCCAAAAAATACCAGGAAAATTTTCTATGCTGCTAAATATAACGGCCCCTGTTCTCGGCACAAATTCAGAACGGGGGTGATTTACCCCCGTTAGGGTTTGATTTGTTACATTTTAGATAGTTTAAGGTTTTAGTTGTTGGAACTTTTAGTTTAGGAGGTGTTTTAAATTAATCTCATACTTTGAGATACAAATTGGTTTTAACCCATATATATTAGAGAGAGAGAGAGATAGAGAGAGAGAGAGAGCAACGTTCAGTCTCTGAGCTCGGATATTTGAGAAGAATTTTCATGTTTGCGCAGTGGAGCCAAGAAGAAGAAGAATGTCATTGACGAGATACCTGATACAGAACAAATATGGCTTGGCTGATCCTTAGCTCTATGCGGCTGCTGATAAAGATGATCCTGAAGATATTTTTTGAAGGCGTTGCTATCAGGACCCGACCTGGGGCCCTAACGGGGGTGAAACAGATTCCCGAGGTAGGAAGCTTCCAAAAGCAACTTATAACATTCGCCAAGCAACCTACAACAAAAAATACATTCCCTAAGTGGGAACTTCCAAACGACATACTCCATGCATTTCCTGCTTGGCATTCTAAATTAGGACATTTTCCAATAGCATCTAAATAATATACACAACAACCGAAATACATTTCATAAGTTGAAATATATTACATCATCTATATCATCACCAAATTCTTTACATCAAAGTACAACAGAAGCGACTTTCAAATTTTACATATAAGCCATGACATGTGACTTTTCACAATCCCAAAGTTCACCAACCATGATCTTTCACCTATGTCTTCTTGCACACTTTACCTTGCCTTGGATTTTTCTGTCTCGGTGAATGTACTCGATATCTGAAAAATAGAGATATTCCACATAATAAGCCATTGGCCAAGCAAATAAGTTTAACCACTAGAATAACTAGCCCAGACTCTATCCACACTATTTAGGCCCAAACGCAATCATCCACCTAATCATTGATTATTTTGAAATCAACTTAAATAAATTTTGTTTTGATTTGAAATCCAAGCCATTTATAAAAAAATGCATGCAGGTTCATAATTCAAACCATTTAAATTCCATCAACCACGGTTTAAAACCCATTTCAATGATTAAATCAATATAATACAATTTCAAAGAAAATCTGTATTATTTAACTACACGGTTTAAAATCATTCTCCACAAATAGATAAATCCAATGCATTATAGTAAATATGCACGATTTAAAACCATCTTTTCTCAAAACATCCAATGCCATTTTTAACATTCAAATTGAAATGAAAAAAATGCAATCCCCTCTAAACTAACTCAGATGAACGTAATCCAGCACTACAGTTCCCGGGCTTTCTCTTGTAGGGCTATAGAACCCTTCTTGTCTTATTCTTCTCGAGGATTTGAGGATTTTCAACCCAAGGATAACGTTTCGCATGAGGCTCCCAATCATTTTCATAGTCATATTTATTCCTCATGAAGAGGCAAGTCCAGCCAAATAGGTTTTTATGTTACCACGCCTTACAACTTCCTCTTTCCTAAATGCATATTTTAAAATAGTTATAAAACAATGATATGCATGTTTAAAACAATGCAACTCAACCCACCAATGCAATTGATAATTGAAATCAATATGCTCAATTTAATGAAAATTGTCGTTTTTGAATTTCTTCGTTTCCATATTTCTTAAAAATAAGAAATATACAATTCAATTACTTCACAAAATCGAAATGAAACCATTCAATAAAAAGTGAATTTAAACAAACTTAACAATTCAATATAAACAATTGGTTTTGAAATTTTTCGTTTTAGCATTTCAATAAAACTAGAAATAAACGATTTTCACAATTCATTATTCGCTTTTTATAAAAATGATATCAAATCCTCACTTTAACATATTCAATCTCAACTAAATCTTAATCAAATCTATCCTATCAAGAACCAAGACAGTAATTAAAACTATCTCCACCTATCAAGACAATAAAGTCTAATCTAATTATTCTACTCGTTAGACATATTTACCGTATGTCGGTTCCTCCACTTTTTCCACAAAGCTCCACCGAATCTATCAATTTTTCCACCAAAATGTTCCTCTCATTGAGCTGGACAACTTTCCCTAAAGAACGGATTGACGAATCTTACTTTTCCCCTCCCTTTCTCTCTCTTTTCCTCGCAGTTTCTTCTCTCCTTTCTCTCTCCTTCTCCGGTTCTCCTATCTTCTTCACTTTCTTTTTTCTCCACGTAATTGTTGAAGGGTTTGCCGCATAACCCTTTTCAATTAGTGATTTTTGGGTTAAATTAAACTTAAACCTTACTTATCTTTTAAGCTTTATCATTTTGCCCTTCCCTTCTTGATTTATAACTAAAATACCTTGATTAATTTATCCTTAACCATAATTAATTTTTTATTCAATCACAATTAAATTAATCTTAATCAAATTTTATCTTTTTAATATATCATTTCTTTAATACACTCTTTTTTCAACTTAATCATCACATAACATTTATATATGTACATCCACAATTACATATTGTACTATTCACTCTAAATCAAAATTTGAACCGATACAATAATAAAGGTTCGAACCATTATAGTTGCTATGGCCGGTCTTGTTGGAGTTCTACGCCAACTCAGTGACCTTGGTGAGTGAGAGTCTTCATCTTTTTCCTCTTTTTCATTTTTCCTCATGGTCAATATTCTTAATATCGTAGTTTTCGTGCTAAAGAGTAGTAGTGTTTTTATGATTGGTGATGATTTTGTTCTCGAATTGAGTATAATGAGTGTAAAATAATAAATTAGGTGTTATGTGTTAGAGATAATAATTGGTGGAAAAAATAATAATTCCGCCGCTGTAAAATGTGGAGAGTACTGATCAGGATAATTTTCAAGAAAGACTGCTCTTGACAGTCTCCTTAGACAAAATTACCTTTTCAAGTATGTTCCGGGAAAGGCTGGATGGGTCACAGACGATCCCACTTAAAGTTCAATCTCTTAGACAGAACTCAGTTACACAATACAATTACACTACTAAATAAGCGGTATGAAAAATGATAGCAGATGAGATCCGAAAAATACTAGGAATATTTTTTCATGCTGTTAAATATAACGACCAAGAAGTCAGAAATAATAATAGAAATAAACACCGAGAACTTTATGTGGAAACCCAAATCAGAAAAAACCACAGAGACCGAGTCCATAAAGATATCACTATGAAAGATAGGATTTTACAATATTCTTCTAAAAACTGAACTTTCTAAAAAATATTCACTAAGAGAAATTCACAACTCTTAGAACTCACAGTGTGCACAAAAACACTCTACCTATTTTTAACTCACACTTTTTTTTTCTTCCTCAAAATAATCCTCACTCTATTATTCTCTCATTCTTCACCAAAGAATTGCTTCCTTCTTTTTTGGATAATGGAATGCTCTACTCAGGTTTTTATTTTAGAGGCTTGAAGTAGACACATTCCTCATTTTGAGGAATGAAGGCTACAAGAAGAAGGAAAAAACTTCTTCTTGCAGCAAATGGAGACTTTAAAAGTCTCCATTCACACACAAGAGTCCCTTATCATTTAAAGAGGGACCCTACAAATCTCTCCCTCCCGACTTATGATAAGGTATCTCCAATCCTGCTGAGCGTCTATAGAATTTGTGTTTATTCCTTTGCAAAGTCTTTGTCATCATGTCTGAGTCATTTCATCCGTGTGAATCTTCTCAAGATACACTTGTTTGTTGTCTAACACATCTCGTATCCAATGATACTTGATATCTATGTATTTTGACTTCGAATGAAAGCTCAGGTTCTTGCTCAAATGAATAGCACTTTGACTGTCACAACACAAGATATACTTATCTTGTTGATGACCTAATTCTGTCAGAAATTTTTGCATCCATAAAATTTTTTTACAGGCTTCTGTAGCCACAATAAACTCAGCTTCTATTGTAGACAATGCAACTTATTTTTATCGCTTAGAATGCCATGAAACTGCTCCTCCTCTAAATGTAACCAAATACCCTGATGTTGATCTTCTAGAGTAAATGTCTTCAGCCATACCTACATCAGTATAGCCTACTAACAAAGAATATTTACTTCCAAAACACAAACTGAATTCAGAAGTGCTTCTAAGATACTTAAGAACCATTTTACTGCATTCTCATCCTCTCTGCCTGGATTTGAAAGAAATTGGTTGACTACTCCAACAGAATGTGAAATATCAGGTCTCGTACAAACCATGACATACATCAAGCTGCCAACTGCTGAGGCATATTAAATTCTCAGCATTTCTGCTTTTCCTTTTCAAGTGGAAGAACTTTATTCGGAAGTAAGTTTGAAATGTTTAGCAAGTGGAGTATTGATCGACTTCGCCTTATCCATATATAATCGACTGAGAACTTTCTTGATATATTTCTCCTGTGATAGTCATAATTTTCCATTCTTCCTATCACAAGTGATACTCATCCGAAGCATCTATTTTGTTGGTCCTAAGTCTTTCATGATAAAAGACTTATTAATTTCATTTTTTAACTTAACAATCTTTTCCTTGTCTGGGCCCATAATCAACATATCGTCGACATAAAGTAGGAGGATTATAAATGTACCATCTGTGAACTTTTTCACGAACACACAATGGTCTGAGGAAGTTTTCATGTATCCTTGATTTCCCATAAAGAAACCAAACTTTTTGTACCATTGTCTTGGGCCTTGCCTTAATCCATATAGACTCTTCCTCAATCTACATACCATATGTTCCTTTTCCTTGACAACGAACTTTTCTGGCTGATCCATGTAAATCTCTTCTTCTAATTCATCATGTAAGAAGACTGTCTTTACATTGAGTTGCTCGATTTCCAAATTGAGACTTGAGGTTAATCAAGTACCATTTATATAGATGTCATTTTCACGACATGTGAAAAAATTTCTTCAAAGTCAACCCACTTCTTCTGACCAAAGCCTTTCATAACTAGTCGTACCTTATAGTTTGGTTTCAAATCTTTGAGTCTGTATACCCATTTGTTCTTCAATGGCTTTCTTCCCTTTGGAAGCTGAACCAACTCATAAGTATGGTTCTCATGCAATGATGTCATCTCATCTTGCATCGCATCTAACCAGTTCTTCTTTTATTGATGCTCCATAGCTTCCTCATAACACTCAGGTTCATCGCCATCAGTGATCATCACATACTCATTCACAGAGTATCTTCTCGATGGTCGACGATCTCTTGTTGACCTCCTTAACTCTAGTTCTGCAACTGATTTAGAAGAAATCTCTATTTCTCTTTGGTCAACATCATCAGCTACTTGATCACTAGATTCTCCAGTATCTCCTCTGTTAAAAGGTTGATTTCACCAGACCAACCTTTACCAGATGCTATCAGTGATCTCCACATTTTTCTTCTTGTCTTCAAGGGTCTGATATTCAAAGAAGACAACATTTTGGCTTCTGACAATTTTCTTGTTAACCGGATCCCAAAGTCTATATCTGAATGCGTCACTTTTGTATCTGAGGAATATGTATTCCTTAGCTTTGTTGTCTAGATTAGACTTCTTATCTTTGGAAATATGGATGAACGCTCTGCATCCAAACACCTTTAAATGCTATAAGAGACATTTTTTCAGGTCCATAGTCTGTTTGGCACTTCTCCACTCAGAGGTGCTGATGGATATAAATTAATGATGTTTACTGCAGCCTTTATTACTTCTTCCCAAAATATTTTGGGAAGTTTTGGATGTGATAGCATGCACTTTATCTTCTCCATGATCGTTCTGTTATTTCTTTATGCAACACCATTTTGTTGAGGAGTCTTTGGAACTGATCTTCCGTGTCTGATCCCGTGCATCTTGTAGTATTCATTGAATGATCCCATATATTCGCCACCATTATCTGTGCAAATGCATTTTAACTTCTTTCCAGTTTCTCGCTATGTTAGAGCATGAAACTGTTTGAAAACGTTAAACACCTAATCTTTTGATTTGAGTGGATAAACCCAAACTTTTCTAGAGTGATAATCAATGAATGTCACCATATATTAGGCACCGCCTAACGTTTTCGTTGACATGAGACCACAGACATCTGAATAGATGACTTCTAATACTTCTGGTTTCCTTGATGCAAAATTCTTTTGAAAGGAAACTCTGTGTTGTTTTTCAGCTAAAAAGTGGATACAATTTGGCAAAGATTCATGTTTGAGATGTGACAGACATTCTCTCTTGTCAAGCAATGGAAGTCCTCTTTCGTTCATGTGACCAAATCATTTGTGTCATAACTCAATGGATGAGTTATCTTGCTCAACATTTACAGATACTTCGTTCACAATCACTTGAATCACATACAAACTAGACTCTTTGATTCATTTCGCTATGATTAGCGCTCTGCTGAGCTCCTATTTTCCACCAACAAATTTGCTCTTGTAATTAGCCTTATCAAGAGCACCGACTGATATTAGATTTAGTTTAATATCTGAACAATGTCTAACATTTTTAAGCACCAACTCACATCATGTGTTGGGCTGGATACAAATATCTCATTTTCCAATTATTCTTGAAACGTGACTGTTCCCCATTTTAACAAAGTCAAAATTACCACTGGTATAAGATGTAAAATATTCTACTTTTGAAGTAACATATGATAAGATGCTCCAGAGTCACACACCCAACATGATTCATTCATCATGAGTTTGATAACATCTTCACATATAATGACATCTTCACCCACAGAGACAGTTGCAGCCGTATTCTTTGTTTCTCCATTTGCACCTTCTGTGCTTTGTTCTTTCTTCAATTTTCAACAATCCTTTTTCATGTGGCTTATCTTGCCACAATTATAGCACTTAACGCCCTTTTTACTTTTCGGCTTTGACCTGCCTGACGTGTTGGCTCAAGAGAACCCACATTTCTTTAATCTTCCTCTTGTTACTGATAAGGTCTCCACAGAAGAGTATTCCTTGTTCTTTCGTCTGCTTTCTTCTTCAAGAACCGTAGCTACAATATCATTGAATATCCGCTTTGGTTTTTGCAGTAATGTTAGCAAAATTTAAGTAATCGTACGAATCAGTCAAACTTTGAAGTAAAAGTTAGGCTCGTTCATTCTCGTCAATTTTTTGCTCCAATGCTGTAAGTTGAGAAAATAACTTTAACATCGAGGCATTTAACTCTCTAGTGCCACTTGCACTTTAACATCGAGGCATTTAACTCTCTAGTGCCACTTGCACTTTAACATCGAGACATTAAATCCTCTGGTGCGTCATGCACTTTAACATCGAGGCATTTAACTCTCTAGTGCCACTTGCACTTTAACATCGAGGCATTTAACTCTCTAGTGCCACTTGCACTTTAACATCGAGACATTAAATCCTCTGGTGCGTCATGCACTTTAACATCGAGGCATTTAACTCTCTAGTGCCACTTGCACTTTAACATCGAGGCATTTAACTCTCTAGTGCCACTTGCACTTTAACATCGAGGCATTTAACTCTCTAGTGCCACTTGCACTTTAACATCGAGACATTAAATCCTCTGGTGCGTCATGCACTTTAACATCGAGGCATTTAACTCTCTAGTGCCACTTGCACTTTAACATCGAGACATTAAATCCTCTGGTGCGTCATGCACTTTAACATCGAGGCATTTAACTCTCTAGTGCCACTTGCACTTTAACATCGAGGCATTTAACTCTCTAGTGCCACTTGCACTTTAACATCGAGGCATTTAACTCTCTAGTGCCACTTGCACTTTAACATCGAGGCATTTAACTCTCTAGTGCCACTTGCACTTTAACATCGAGGCATTTAACTCTCTAGTGCCACTTGCACTTTAACATCGAGGCATTTAACTCTCTAGTGCCACTTGCACTTTAACATCGAGGCATTTAACTCTCTAGTGCCACTTGCACTTTAACATCGAGGCATTTAACTCTCTAGTGCCACTTGCACTTTAACATCGAGGCATTTAACTCTCTAGTGCCACTTGCACTTTAACATCGAGACATTAAATCCTCTGGTGCGTCATGCACTTTAACATCGAGGCATTTAACTCTCTAGTGCCACTTGCACTTTAACATCGAGGCATTTAACTCTCTAGTGCCACTTGCACTTTAACATCGAGGCATTTAACTCTCTAGTGCCACTTGCACTTTAACATCGAGGCATTTAACTCTCTAGTGCCACTTGCACTTTAACATCGAGGCATTTAACTCTCTAGTGCCACTTGCACTTTAACATCGAGGCATTTAACTCTCTAGTGCCACTTGCACTTTAACATCGAGGCATTTAACTCTCTAGTGCCACTTGCACTTTAACATCGAGGCATTTAACTCTCTAGTGCCACTTGCACTTTAACATCGAGGCATTTAACTCTCTAGTGCCACTTGCACTTTAACATCGAGACGTTAAATCCTCTGGTGCGTCATGCACTTTAACATCGAGGCATTTAACTCTCTAGTGCCACTTGCACTTTAACATCGAGGCATTAACTCTCTAGTGCCACTTGCACTTTAACATCGAGACGTTAAATCCTCTGGTGCGTCATGCACTTTAACATCGAGGCATTAACTCTCTAGTGCCACTTGCACTTTAACATCGAGGCATTAACTCTCTAGTGCCACTTGCACTTTAACATCGAGGCATTAACTCTCTAGTGCCACTTGCACTTTAACATCGAGGCATTAACTCTCTAGTGCCACTTGCACTTTAACATCGAGGCATTAACTCTCTAGTGCCACTTGCACTTTAACATCGAGGCATTAACTCTCTAGTGCCACTTGCACTTTAACATCGAGGCATTTAACTCTCTAGTGCCACTTGCACTTTAACATCGAGGCATTAACTCTCTAGTGCCACTTGCACTTTAACATCGAGGCATTTAACTCTCTAGTGCCACTTGCACTTTAACATCGAGACGTTAAATCCTCTGGTGCGTCATGCACTTAACATCGAGACGTTAAATCCTCTGGTGCGTCATGCACTTAACATCGAGGCATTAACTCTCTAGTGCCACTTGCACTTTAACATCGAGGCATTAACTCTCTAGTGCCACTTGCACTTTAACATCGAGACGTTAAATCCTCTGGTGCGTCATGCACTTTAACATCGAGACGTTAAATCCTCTGGTGCGTCATGCACTTTAACATCGAGACGTTAAATCCTCTGGTGCGTCATGCACTTTAACATCGAGGCATTTAACTCTCTAGTGTCACTTGCACTTTAACATCGAGACGTTAAATCCTCTGGTGCGTCATGCACTTTAACATCGAGGCATTTAACTCTCTAGTGCCACTTGCACTTTAACATCGAGACGTTAAATCCTCTGGTGCGTCATGCACTTTAACATCGAGGCATTTAACTCTCTAGTGCCACTTGCACTTTAACATCGAGACGTTAAATCCCCTGGTGCGTCATGCACTTTAACATCGAGGCATTAACTCTCTAGTGCCACTTGCACTTTAACATCGAGACGTTAAATCCCCTGGTGCGTCATGCACTTTAACATCGAGGCATTTAACTCTCTAGTGCACTTGCACTTTAACATCGAGACGTTAAATCCCCTGGTGCGTCATGCACTTTAACATCGAGGCATTTAACTCTCTAGTGCCACTTGCACTTTAATATCGAGACGTTAAATCCCCTGGTGCGTCATGCACTTTAACATTGAGGCATTTAACTCTCTAGTGCCACTTGCACTTTAACATCGAGACGTTAAATCCTCTGGTGCGTCATGCACTTTAACATCGAGGCATTTAACTCTCTAGTGCCACTTGCACTTTAACATCGAGACATTAAATCCTCTGGTGCGTCATGCACTTTAACATCGAGGCATTTAACTCTCTAGTGCCACTTGCACTTTAACATCGAGACGTTAAATCCTCTGGTGAGTCATGCACTTTAACATCGATGCATTTAACTCTCTAGTGCTTTTCTCACACATTTCATGCTACTCACACAACTCTTGCACACCGAACAACAACACAACTATCAATGCAACCATCACAACAATGCCATGCAACAACTTAGCACAACACGAAGCAAAGTAATAACAAATAAACCCAAGCAAGCCACAATCTCCTATCTATAAGCAGCCAAATCAAAACAAAGCAACAACATGAAATGCCTAACCAACAAATGAGGCAACCAAACAACCAACAACCAACAATAACAACCAACACACAATATCTCTAACTATAATGCAAGTCAACCAATGCACAACATCCAATAAACACAACAACCAAACAAAACCAAGCAAGCAAACAATCTACTACAAGCAACCAAATCAGAATAAAGCAACTAAACCAAGCAAAGAATCTCCTACCGTTCCGTGGTGTAGGCCCGAAGGCAAAACATTCCACTACTTACCTGGTTGCTCCATTGTACACTTCGTCCAATAATTCCATCACTCGATCACCTAAAGTAACAAAACTTAATTTAGTAAACTCTAAAGAACTTCTTAAACCTCAATTAACTAAAACTATAACACAATTCAACCTAAACACTCAAAACCCGGTTTTTATGCCAATTTTACCGTCCAACTTCAAACTCCATTAAAACCAAGCCTACATTCACCAATTACTCTCAAACTACTATTTCTAGCTTACTCCAATTAAAATCTAACTAAATGGGCCACTAATTTGGGTTCGATAAAAATCGACCCAAAACTTCAAACGCGCGTAACTTTTGCGTCGGTTGTCGGAATCGAACGATTCCAGCGGCCACGTACTCCTCTAATAACCTATTTTAATCTGCCAAAAGGAATTTTAAAACGAATAACCGTAGCTAGGTCAAATATCCAAAAACCCGAACTGCCCTTCACCCGGAAATTTCCCCCAACTCAATTTTTCATCAATTTCCATCCATTTCCTCACCAATCAATCACCCTCATACCCAATTAGCATAATCTAACAAAACCCTACTGTTTTAAACCAGAAAATCGAAGCCCCCAATTTGGAGCCCCTCTATTTTTTGCCCTATCCGAGCTCCTTGATGCTCGGCACTCTTTGCCGGCATTATGCTCGGCAAGATGACGCCGAGAACAGCCAGAAACGGCCGGCGATCGGAGCTCTAGCAGCTCAGGCGATCCACGGCCTCGAACAGAGAAGAAACAGGGGAAAATCGAGCTTACCTGTTGGATTTGCGCACGGAGACGGGCCGGAGTCTACTCGTCGCAGTCGCCTGGCCGGAGAACTGCCAAAAAACACCCGGTGATCACCGCGCTCCGTCGATCGTCGCCCTAGCCCTCCCCTGTTCGCGCTCGGCCACGAAGAACACTGAATGGCGTCGATCGCCATTCAGTTGTTTTAATAAAAAAAAACAAATAATAATAATAATAATTAAAACATTAATAATTTCTCTTAAAACATTAATAAAATAACATTTACCGTTTTGCCCTCTCGTTTTTCCGACCATTTCGACTTTCGTTAAATCTCGTTCTTAAATTATAACTCACGGCTTAATTTCACTCGGACCCGAACTTAAATTAGAAACCTCACTTTTCTTTTAAACTAATTAAAATAACCTATTTATTAAACAATTACCTTATCATTTTATTTTCTCTCCAATTTTTCCTTCTTAAAAAAAATCTCGGGTGTTACAGATGTGGTCAGTCACCATTGTTGATTCTGACATTCGAAGAGTATATAATTTTCTTTTCAAGAAAATTTTATTATGCAAGGACTTTGCTTTATATAGTTCTGTCAACGTATCCCAAATCTGCTTGGCAATTGTACTTTCGGACGACTCCCAAAACTTGTCTGTCAAGGAGATCCCATTCACCATCTTCCATCTTTTCTAGTTTCGCATTCAAAGGAAGATGAAGTTTCTTTCCGTACAAGTAATCCTCGATTTGCATTCTCCAGAACGCGAAATCTTTCCCATTGAATTTCCTAATACCATGTCTTATACCATCCTCGTCTGTCATCATTATCAAAGACTCCGACCTAGCCTCAAGCTCTGACACCAGTTGTTAGAATTAAAAGCCCTAATCAAACTTACTTTGAAACGAATAATAATACAAAAAATAGAAACACACAGATTTATAGTGGTTCACTCTCAATGCGAGAACTACATCCACTTGCCGCTACGAGATTTCACTAAGATAAAAAAAAAAAGAACGAGTTACAATCATGTCTCTACCTCTCACGCTCTCTACAACCAGTATAGACTCTACAACTCAATACCTATGACGAAGGATGAGAAAGCTAGAGTGTTCTTCAAGACAACTGTTGTTCCAGTTTGATTCAATCTCATAATTGCTATAAAGAATTGAAGATGGAATTGTGAAACATAGTACTATCTCCATCCGCAAAATCATTTGAACCTCAGGATGATTTACTTCTCAGAACCTTGCTTAATGTAACGACCCGGTGAAGGATCGCCACGAAACTCTTGACTTTACATAACACTTTAACTCATATTTGAACTCTTCTCTACTTTTTTTTTTTAATAACAGTATACCTAACAGGCTTAAAAACTTCAACTTAATGGATGGAAAATTAGTCCCTCGTACCTGCTTCCAATCGACGTACAAGTGCATGGATCATGCACTTTCATCATCCGATGGCTTATTTCACTACATCTGCCGATCGCTAGACGACAAAATAACACTTTCATCATCCGATGGCTTATTTCACTACATCTGCCGATCGCTAGACGACAAAATAACACTTTCATCATCCGATGGCTTATTTCACTACATCTGCCGATCGCTAGACGACAAAATAACACTTTCATCATCCGATGGCTTATTTCACTACATCTGCCGATCGCTAGACGACAAAATAACACTTTCATCATCCGATGGCTTATTTCACTACATCTGCCGATCGCTAGACGACAAAATAACACTTTCATCATCCGATGGCTTATTTCACTACATCTGCCGATCGCTAGACGACAAAATAACACTTTCATCATCCGATGGCTTATTTCACTACATCTGCCGATCGCTAGACGACAAAATAACACTTTCATCATCCGATGGCTTATTTCACTACATCTGCCGATCGCTAGACGACAAAATAACACTTTCATCATCCGATGGCTTATTTCACTACATCTGCCGATCGCTAGACGACAAAATAACACTTTCATCATCCGATGGCTTATTTCACTACATCTGCCGATCGCTAGACGACAAAATAACACTTTCATCATCCGATGGCTTATTTCACTACATCTGCCGATCGCTAGACGACAAAATAACACTTTCATCATCCGATGGCTTATTTCACTACATCTGCCGATCGCTAGACGACAAAATAACACTTTCATCATCCGATGGCTTATTTCACTACATCTGCCGATCGCTAGACGACAAAATAACACTTTCATCATCCGATGGCTTATTTCACTACATCTGCCGATCGCTAGACGACAAAATAACACTTTCATCATCCGATGGCTTATTTCACTACATCTGCCGATCGCTAGACGACAAAATAACACTTTCATCATCCGATGGCTTATTTCACTACATCTGCCGATCGCTAGACGACAAAATAACACTTTCATCATCCGATGGCTTATTTCACTACATCTGCCGATCGCTAGACGACAAAATAACACTTTCATCATCCGATGGCTTATTTCACTACATCTGCCGATCGCTAGACGACAAAATAACACTTTCATCATCCGATGGCTTATTTCACTACATCTGCCGATCGCTAGACGACAAAATAACACTTTCATCATCCGATGGCTTATTTCACTACATCTGCCGATCGCTAGACGACAAAATAACACTTTCATCATCCGATGGCTTATTTCACTACATCTGCCGATCGCTAGACGACAAAATAACACTTTCATCATCCGATGGCTTATTTCACTACATCTGCCGATCGCTAGACGACAAAATAACACTTTCATCATCCGATGGCTTATTTCACTACATCTGCCGATCGCTAGACGACAAAATAACACTTTCATCATCCGATGGCTTATTTCACTACATCTGCCGATCGCTAGACGACAAAATAACACTTTCATCATCCGATGGCTTATTTCACTACATCTGCCGATCGCTAGACGACAAAATAACCTAGATGACAAAATACTTTCATCATCCGATGGTTTATTACACTACATCTGCTGATCGCTAGACGACAAAATAACGCTTTCATCATCCGATGGCTTATTTCACTACATCTGCCGATCGCTAGACGACAAAATAACACTTTCATCATCCGATGGCTTATTACACTACATCTGCCGATCGCTAGACGACAAAATAACATTTTTATCATACGATGGCTTATTTCACTACATCTGCCGATCGCTAGACGACAAAATAACACTTTCATCATCCGATGGTTTATTACACTACATCTGCCGATCGCTAGACGACAAAATAAAGCTTTCATCATCCGATGGCTAAACACTCTACTCCTACCGATAGGAGAAAAACACATCTTCCGGTAGAAACTCCTACCAAAATGATTCATTCGACTTTCACATAATACAACTTAGCTAAGAAAGGCTCTTACTGGTATAACAAATTCATTCAAAGTATAAATAGCGGAAGACTTGCATGACATAAACCCTTTAAAAGAAAGCATATTCTCATATCCAATCCCAGACTTAAAAGTTAACTCAAGCAATACTAACACCATCCTACATAATTCCAGTTCTTATATTCTTACTGACATAAGGGAGCAATAACCAGGGGTCATAATCGCCTCTCCAGTCCTGCACTGTCACTTTGAGTATCCTTCAGCAACCAAGCTTAGACATCCTCATTAACCTTGAGTTCCTCACCTGAAAACTCGTCACCTACATCATAAGGTTCAAACTATAAGCCTAATGCTTAGTAAGGAATGCAACACTAACATTGATGCATGAATGCATAATTTGGGAAAATCACATGCTCATAAGTCTTTTCTTGTTCATGTCTTTGCTCATAATCATCATTCATAATCATGGATCATATTCATCATTCATAATCGTTGATCATATTCATCATTCATAATCGTTGATCATATTCATCATTCATAGTCATTGATCATATTCATCGTTCATAGTCTTTGCTCATATTCTTTGTTTAGGTTGTGTGGATCAAGAGAGGATTTGTGCCGGTAAAGGGGATTCGACAGTGAGTTTGATCTTGTTCCCTACTGCGGGTCGTATTCATGTGTCCTTCTTTGGACTGTGACATACGCCGAACCGCCCCCAACCCTCACTTAATCCACGTTGCATAAATCTTATATATACATATATGTACATACATATCTTGTTCATAGAAAACATGCGTTAAAACAGTTTTCTTATGCTTGGGAAACATTCATGATGCATGAACATGAGAACTTTTAACTCATCAAATTATGACAAGGATCATACCAGAGTAGATGACTTCACAACATACATAGATCCTTCAAGTGCAAGCAAGCTCATTATCATAATGTAAACATTAGACATCTAAACAACCTAGTACACCCACGATGTAGGGCTCTATTAGCCGGGAATCTTAATACATTCACTTACTTGGTCTCCTTAGCACTTGAGCTCCCTTCTCTTCAAACTTCTTCACCTAAACATTTACATTGCAGTAGTTAAAACAAAATCCTAGTAGTTCTAATCTCGAGTTATCATAAGATCTAATAGCTAAGAGTCCTTCCCGAGTTCTTAGTTTAATACTCAATGTAACCCGAAATCCCAAAACCAAAACAGACGGATTCGATAATGATAACTCAGGGTTGGTTGTTCTAAATGTCCAGAATCGATTCGGAAAGACATTACTTATCTCGGGTTTCAAAATGTTCTTATTAATATTCGGCCATTGAAGAATCCAAACTTCGATACAGAGCTGGAAAACTAGGCTAATAAACTAACAAATAACCACATTGTTAAACCCGTACCTCGAGCACAAAGTAGCCGAGAAGTAGCAAGAAAACCGATCGCCGAAGGAGGGATTTCCAGCTGACAGAGAGCGAGAGCTTGGGAGAGAAGAAATCGCCGGAAGTTGGGGATGTCGGCTACAGTGGTTTAAATGAGGTTTGAATCCTTTTCCTTTTTCTTTAAATACTGGCCTCAATCCTCCAATATTACAACTTTGCCACTCAACCTAGTTTAGATCCACATGTAATTAATTAAGCTTGGCATAAATCTTAAACTTCGAAGGTTAAATATTTATGACCGTTAATACAGTTAAGAAAATCACCTGGCCGTTAACTCAGGTGTTACTCTTAAAGTCTGAGATGCTTCAACATGCACCACAAAGTTTAGAAGTTGAAGAGGTAAATCCTCATGTGAAGCTGGAAGCACCATTGATGAAACAGGAACAGGATCAGAAAATGTTGGTTATAGTAGGAGAAGGAGATACTGCATCGTCATCAAATGCATCAGATATGATGTCGAGCCCTGAGGAAGCAAGACAGTCTAATGAAAAACCACCTAACAAAAATCCTTGTCCTATGAGTCCTTGCATTGATTTCTTTGCAGCTCATGAAAAACGCTTGGTACTAAAGTTTTTTATTTCCTGTTTAAATCTTGACATACTAAGGAGGCCGATCACCCGTTCACAAACAAAGGTTCAAACTTTACTCAATATCCTTACTAATGACCTTGTTTCTTTTGCAAGTGTTGATCCTGTTGAAGATGCGACATGAGAGCCGAGCTTGATGGACATGGATCAACCTCTTCACATCTTGACTTGGGATGCACAGATGGATTCAACACAAGGCCCAAAGGGAATTTGTCTTCCCAGCCTCAACACTGTGTAACTATTTATTTGTTTTTCTTTTGACAAACATTAGCCTTTTTTTATGTTGGCAAATAATTAGCCATTTGAGTCACATGTATCCATTTAGATTGTGTGGTTAGGATTAGATTAAATGGTTAAAATTAGATGTATGATGGTGGCAAATTTGGGTTAAGTTCATAGGATGATGCTAGGTCACGAAGGAAGATTGCATGCAAGGCTCCATCAATTGCACCAATGAAGATTTAGCTTAAAGGAGGCATGGATTTGTGACTTGGCAGCAAGGACAAGAGGTAGTGCTAACAAGGATTGATGACGTGGTACAAGGAGAGCACTTGATGACTTTTGCAAAGAAGGAAGCTTCACCATTGGATGAAGCACAAGCATAAATTATCTCGGTCGTCCATCTCCATTTGATCAACGGTCATTGTAAAACCCTAGTCACCTTAGGTTTCTATTTAAGCATAGCTATTGGTGTTTGTAGAGATCTTTGCCAAATTAATACAAAATTCTTTTTCTCTCTAGCTTTAGAGTGAGTAAAACCTTAGTGGTTGTCCACGATTTTTGAATCGTGTGGAAAAACCCTCCATCGCTAACAAGCTCAAGGTTGCTTATGTGAGCTCTTAGCATCTTCTTAAATCCCTCTCTTGAGAGTTAAAGGTTGAAGAAGGTGAGAAACCTTCCCCAAGGTGGTGATTTTTCCATGGGAATACCTAAACCCATGAGCACAACATAGGATAGCTCCTTGGGACCTCTAAGGGGTGCACGAAATCTTCACATTTTCATCTTCTTTTTCCACGGTTTTGTTCATCACTCATACTCACACATTTCACATTCACAAATCGTTGCAATTCATCATCATCTTTATCTCCATTTCTAGCTTGAATCGATCACACACACACACTCACTTTTAACCCGAGCACTCTCCTTCTTTATGTGGGTTTTTTGGTGGCTTCCTTTTGGTGGCTACCCATCAAGTGGTATCAGAGCTTAGGGTGCTTCCTCTGAGTGTTTTTAGTGCATCGGATCAACCTTTTTCATAAAGGTTGGCTAGTGTCTTCACCTAGCACAAAATCGGGCAACACACCCATCTTTTACCCATTTCCGATTCTGTTTTTAGTTGTTGTTTTGATATAGTTTAACTATCATTTTCAGCAACTTTTTAGGGTTTTGTTTAGCTTTTGTTCTTAGGAAAATAACCCTTAAAAATTGGTTTCACTTATTGCACACATTGCATGAGAGTCGGCCAAGGTAAACTCTCGGTTTCCATTTCTTCTTCTCAGTTTCTTTGTCATCTCTTTCGGTTTCTTTTGTGTTTTCTTTTTGCAGCAAGTTAGTGCATTTATTTCATCTATTTTATTTCGTGTTTCCATATTAAGTATTAATATAAATTAAGATTGAAATCGGTTTTGTGCAAGATTGTGAGAAACTCATTTTGACTAATTTTGACTTGCTTGTTTGTGTTATTAGTGTGTTGTTTTTTTTATTCTATTTTGGTTCTAATATTAATCTGTGATTATTCTGAATATATTGTGGTTGTTTGTGTAAAAAAATTTGGGTACTTGGTTAGAAAATTGAACCGGTCAATTTAATGTTTTAAGTTGCATATTAGGTGTTTGTTAAAATGCCTCAATAGAACTTTTACTTAAATTTTCCGTATATTTGCTCAATTTGTGTTCTCATCACTTTAATATCATTTTATGCATGATATAACTTTCCTACAACTTAATTGATAAGTCAATTGAATTAATTTACCTTTAAGTTAGTAGTTGTTTGGACACAATTTCCTAGAAAACTAATTTTCATTCACTTTTTAGTAATCCTAGATCATCTATTTTATCCCTTAAATTTATTAAATTTGAATTCTATTGTCTTGTACTAAATTTATATCAACTAGCTAAGGCATAAAGTTATCAAATTGGGTAAACTTTAGGTCACTTTAAGAAAGCTAAAAGTTTAATCTATCACATTGGACAAGTGCACCTTTAAATTGTGTGTTATTTTGAAATTTTGTTTATTGTTTTTTTTAGTGTGATTAGGTTTTCCTAATATCTTAAGTAGATAATCATTTTCCCTAATCCCCTATAAAGTCATCGACTTTAATTAAAAAAAAATTCAAATTTCAAATTTTCCCCCAAATTTCCCTAAAACTTAAAGCTTACACCTTTTATATCCTAAAGTTTAAGTACTTAAACACTTAACCTAATTATCCCTTCCTAACACATAAATGGTTAAGACAAGGAGCAGAACTAACCGAGAAATCATTCAAAACATGGACAACACTCGTGGTAAGGAAGTTCCATCTACTGAGTCATCCACCCACCACGAGGGTGAATCAAGCATGCAAGGTCAAATCGAAGGCTTGATTAATGCGGTGACTTCCCTAACCCAACGAGTTGAGGATATGGACTTAAGATTCAATCAATCCCGTGAACCAAGGACACAATCCTCGTAGGGACATCCATTCAAGTGAAACCTCCCTAGAAATCCCAATCCAACGAAGGATCCAACGCCCCCATGGAAGAAATCCTCAACAAGATCCTTGAGATCACCAAGAGGAAGATGAATGTGTTGAACGACCCCGAAGAAGAAATCCTCGCCAAGATCCTCGAGATCACCAAGAGGATGATGAATGGACTGAATGCCCGAGAAGAAGAAGATTCTGACGATATGACTATTCGGAAGATGATGAATGGACGTTGGACGAAGAGAAGAATTATCGTCCACGTAGCCGTAAAAATGACCATGATCTACAAAATGTCAAATTGTCTATCCCGCCATTCAATGGGACATGTGACAGAAACACATTCATAGATTGGGTAGACAAAGTTGAAAAGGTCTTCGAATGCCATGACTACTCAAATAGAGTGAAGATCCAGTTGGTCCCTCTCGAGTTATCGGGCCATGCCGCCCTATGGTGGGCCGGCCTCAAGGCCAAGAGGTTACTCGAATATGGCGATCATATCACTACATGGAGGGAGATGAAAACCCTCATGAGAAGGCGGTTCATACCAAAGCAATACAAGCGTGAGCTTTACCAACAATTGCTAAGCCTCCGACAAAATAGCCAGTCAGTGGACGAGTATCTCGTCGAATTTGAGACCCTCAAGATGCGTTGTGGTTTAGAAGAACCCGAGGAACAAGAAGTAGCTAGGTTCATTCGTGGACTTAATCGGGATATTGGAGACATAGTGGAGTTGCAACAATTGGAGACCATGGATAAGGTCATCCAACTAGTTCTCACCATGGAGAGACAACTCAAGAGGAAAAAGACAAACCATTGTTCGTCTAAATTCACACCTAGACCCCAAAATTTCAACAAGACTACCACCACTACTATGACTTGAAATGATGGAAAAGGGTCTTTTAACTATAATTGGCCCCCTAAAGAAGTAAGTGGTATGACCAAATCCATAGGAAAACTTCAAGAGCCCAATCAATGAAACAATCAAGTAACTAAGCCCAACAATCAAAAGGCTCGAGACGTCCAATGCTATAAATGCTTAGGCAAAGGACATTATTCCAATGAATGCTATAACCGAAGGGTAATGGTAATCAAGGAATCCACCAGCAAGTGGAAGAGCGAAAATGATGAAGGGAAATACGATATAGAAGTAGAGGAGGAAATGATGGAGGAGAGTGGCACCGACGATGATAAATGCCCACCTCAAGATGGACCTTTACTTATGGTTATTAGAAGAGCCCTTATCTCAAAGAACACGAAAGATGACTTTCAAAGGGAAACATATTCCATAGTCGATGTGCAATAAAAGATAAAGTGTGTTCACTCATCATTGATGGAGGTAGTTGTGTGAACGTTGCTTCTAAGGAGATGGCCGACAAGTTAAAGTTGCAAACTGTTGAGCACCCTCACCCCTACAAGTTGAGGTGGTTGGATGATCGTGACGACATTAAAGTGAGCAAGCAAGTGACCATCGACTTTACTATTGGCAAGTACAAGGACTCGGTCCTTTGTGATGTCGTTTTGATGAACGCTAGTCATCTGCTATTGGGTCGACCCTGGCAATACGACCGTAAGGTGACACATGATGGATTCCTCAACAAGTACACGTTAAAGTTCGAGGGTAGAACGATTAAATTACTACCTATGACTCCGAAGCAAGTGGCACAAGACGATGCCAAAAGAAAAGAAGAAAAGAAAAAGGAAGTTCTGTTAATGTCAAAGCACGAGTTGAGATCATCTATTGTCAAAGGAGAAACGCTTATTTTGGTACTGTTTCGAGATCGGCTTATGGAGTTGGGTGAGATTCCTTTAGCTGTCCAAAGCCTACTTAAGGATTTTCAAGATGTTTTTCTTGAGGAGTTGCCACAAAGATTGCCGCATTTACATGGCATCGAACATCAAATAGACCTACAACCTGGTGCTATGCTTCCTAACCTGCCAGGCCTGCCGTAAGAGGCATGGGAGAAGCAAAAGAATTACAATAACAAGTAAGTGAGCTATTGGATAAAGGATACATCTGAGAATCCATGAGTCCTTGTGCTGTTTCTACCTTACTTGTACCAAAGAAAGAAGGCATCATGAGGATGTGTGTCGATAGTCGAGCGATAAATTAAATTACCATCAAGTATTGATTTTCGATACCTAGGCTCCAGGACATGTTGGACGAACTCAGTGGAGCGTCCATATTTTCAAAGGTGGATTTGAAAAGTGGTTACCACCAAATTCGTATGAGAGAAGGTGACGAGTGGAAGACTGCCTTTAAGACAAAGTACTGATTATTTGAGTGGATGATTATGTCATTCGGTCTCACAAATGCCCCTAGTACTTTCATGCGGTTGATGCACCACATCCTCAAGGATTTTCTTGGCAAGTTTATTGTCGTCTATTTTGATGACATTCTAGTCTATAGCCTTGACATTCCCCAACATTTAAACCACCTAAGCACCTTATTCCAAACATTGAGGAATGCAAAATTGTTTGGAAATTTGAGCAAATGTTCTTTCGCCCAAGAGAATGTACACTTTCTTGGATTCATCATATCGAAAAATGGGATGGAAGTTGACGAGGAGAAAGTCAAAGCCATTAAGGAATGGCCTACTCCTAACGGAATTTCTGAGGTTCGTAGCTTTCATGGACTAGCCTCCTTTTATAAGAGATTTATCAAGGATTTTAGCTCTATTATAGCTCCCATTACTGATTGTACGAAGAAGGGATAGAATTTGCATGGACTCCTGCCTGCCAAAGGAGTTTTGAGTTGATTAAAGAGAAGTTATGTCATTCCACCATTTTAGCCCTTCCAGATTTCAATAAGGTCTTTGAAATCAAAAGTGACACATCCGGAGTTAGTGTTAGCACTGTATTGATACAAGAGGGTAAGCCAATTGCATATTTTAGTAAGAAATTAAAGGGGGCAGTTCTCAATTACTCAACTTATGACAAGGAATTCTATGTTGTCATACGAGCATTGGGGCAATGACAACATTATATCTTATCTAAAGAGTTTGTAATACACTCTAACCATCAATCTCTTAAGCATATTAAGAGTCAACATAAACTCAACAAAAGACATGCAAAGTGGGTTGAATTTTTGGAGCGATTTCCTTACAACCTCAAGTATTTGAAAGGAGAAAATAATGTTGTCGCTGACACTCTATCCCGAAAAAGAATCCTATTAACTGAATTAGGAGTTAGATTTTTTGGATTTGATTGGATCAAGGCCATGTATGAATCGGATTCTGACTTTGGTGCGCACTACACACATTGCTTGAAAAAAGCCGAAGAATGATATTATATTATGGATGGATTCCTACTAAGAGGAGGAAAATTATGTATCCCTAACTGTAGCTTAAGACTAAGCCTTGTCAAAGAAGCCCATAGCGGAGGCCTTATGGGCCATTTTGGGAAAAAGAAGACCCTTAGTATGCTTAAGGAGCATTTCTTCTAGCCGCATATGATGCGAGACGTGCACCGATTGATTGAGCAGTGCATCGTGTGCAAAAGGCCAAGAGCAAGGTCCTACCCCAAGGATTGTATATCCCATTACCGGTTCCAACTCACCCGTGGGTTGAAATGTAACGCCCCCGAACCCACCATGGCTCGGTGCGCTACATTGCTAACCAATCCCGCGTTTAAAACATAATTTAAAATAATTTTTGTTAAAAATCTTGACTCCAAAAATATTATTAAAAACGTGGAAACAAACGAACCCGACGTTGCTTGTTATACAAAAAAAAAAACGGGCAGCATAACGACTGAAATTTCTAAAACCAAATCTTGAAAAGATCAAACATTTATCAACACGTTCAGAGAAATCCCAAACCAGTTCTCAAATCACACTTACAAAATCAAACCCAACAGAACGATCAATACTTCAAACCTACAAAATAGCTAAAATCCAAGAAAACCCAAATTTTCATAAAGCACGTTCAAAAAGATTTCAAAACAATTCACCACCACATTTACAAAATCGAACCAACAAAACAGTCAAACCCTTCAAACATCCAGAATAGATAGAAAACTATACAAAATCCCAAAGTACCGAACCAAACACACCCCCGAAGATCCTGGTCGAGGCGCCCCAACAACTGCTTGCACCGGCACGCCCTATGCGTCTCCGACTGCTCCCAAGTCCTGGCTCACTCGCTTAGCTCACCTGTAACCGCGTCGTTACCTACACCATAGAAAACGCACACACACGTAAGCTTACGCTTAGCAAGTAGGGGAAAACAAATATATAAACATACACACACGACTCTCACACAACCCACAACCCTAACACACATCCGAGTCTAGCTCCCAAGATAGCACTACCCAATCACCTAGTACACATCTGAGTCTCGCTCCCAAGATGCGTATTCATCCGAGTCTCGCTCCCAAGATTGCACTACCCTATTCCCTAACACACATCCGAGTCTCGCTCCCAAGATGCATTTTGATCTGAGTCTCGCTCCCAAGATGGTGATGCAAACCTCAACAAACTTGTTGTGAGACCCAACGTCAATAGATGGAATCAACTTCAGGATCGCCCAATAGTAGTTTCAAAGTTTAGGACTAATGACCCCGTGGTTATATGACAACCAGAAACCAATAGTATCAAGAAAGGAATATTGACCCCGTTGCTATGGAAGAGCAAGAAACCAATATTATAAGGGTTGGAAATCAAGTGGTTGCACTTGAAATTTCCGCAAGTTCTACAGAAGAACAGTTTGGAGGAAATTCTCACAAGATAATTCTCATTCTAGTGTGTCTTACAATGAAGAACTCCCAAGTATTTATAGGCTTACAAGAATAGTCTAGAATAGGCATTAAATAGCCTTGAAAACATGAGAAAGAACTTTGCTTCTAATATGGTCTAGGTTCAGCCTTCTTGGAAACCATCAAAACACCTTTTGGCCTTCTCTATGCCAATATTAAATGCCTAGTGGATGTCACTTCGAAATTACTCATTCTAGAGCCTTCTTTGCTTAATTTGGGCCTAATCAAACTCTATTTGTATTTGTAACACATTAATAACTTTAAGGCCATTTCTTCAAGTGGTCTTGGTTCTTGAAATAAGTTATTTTGGACTTCTTCTTGAAGCTTCTTGGCCCGAGCTCTAGTGATAGGTCCATTGGTATTTTCAACTCCATTAAGTATTCTTCTTGGCCCAACTCTTCTTCAATGCCATCCTTGCCCACATCATTCTCCCTCTCTTGAAAAGGATTCGTCCTCGAATCTGGACCTACATAGAAAGGAGAGAGGTCAGTTACATTAAAAGTAGCACTCACTTGATAATCAGCTGGTAGATCAATGATATAAGCATTATCATTAATCTTTTCCAAAACTTGGAATGGTCCATCTCCACGAGGATTGAGTTTACACTTTCTTTGTTGGGGAAAACGTTCTTTACGAAAATGAACCAAAACCAAATCTCCTTGTTGAAAAGTGATGTGCTTTCTTCCTTTGTTTGCATGGGCAGCAGCTTGCTCATTCCGTTTGATGATATGCTGACGTGCGTCTTCATGAAGTTTCTTTACCAATTCTGCCTTCTTCTTCCCATCTAGGCTAATGGTCTCATTAATAGGCAATGGAAGTAAATCCAATGGAGTTAACGGATTAAAACCATAAACAATTTCAAAAGGAGAATAAGAAGTAGAAGAATGCATTGTTCTATTGTAAGCAAACTCAATAAAAGGAATACAATCTTCCCATGATTTTAAATGATTCTTTATTACTGCTCGTAAAAGAGTTCCTAGGGTCCTGTTTACAACCTCGGTTTGTCCATCGGTTTGTGGGTGACAAGTAGTAGAAAATAGCAAAGTTGTCCCTAACTTACCCCACAGAACTCGCCAAAAATGGCTAAGAAACTTAGCGTCTCGATCACTAACTATTGTTTTTGGAACACCATGAAGACGAACTACTTCCTTAAAGAATAACTGAGCTATATGAGTGGCATCATCTGTTTTATTACATGGGATAAAATGTGCCATCTTTGAAAATCTATCCACCACAACAAAAATTGAATCTTTCCCATTTTTAGTTCTTGGTAACCCTAACACAAAATCCATAGAAACATCAATCCAAGGATGACAAGGAACAGGTAAAGCCTGGTACAATCCATGAGGTTTTACTCTAGATTTTGCTTTTCTACAAGTTATGCATCTATTGCAAATTCTCTCTACATCCCTCTTCATATGTGGCCAAAAGAAATGTTCTTTCAAAATTTCTAAGGTTTTAAGAATTCCAAAATGTCCCATAAGACCCCCCCCCCCCCCATGTGACTCTCGAACAAGCAATTCACGCAAAGAACATTGTGGAATGCAAAGTCTATTTTCTCGAAACAAATATCCTTCTTGTTTGTAAAACTTTTCAAAAGGTTTTGTTTCTGTGGCTTCAAACCAAGTTGAAAAATCAGGATCTTTTGGATATAATTCTTTGATGTGCTCAAAACCCAAAATTTAGTGGAAAGAGTAGAAAGAAGAACATACCTTCGAGATAAAGCATCAGCTACAATATTGTCTTTACCTTGTTGTTTGTATTGGATGGTATATGGAAACATTTCAATAAATTCAATCCAGCGAGCATGTCGTCGATTCAACTTACCTTGACCTTTTAAGTGCTTCAATGATTCATGGTCGGTATGAATGACAAATTCCTTAGACCACAAGTAATGTTGCCAAGTTTCCAGAGCTCTCACCAATGCATAAAGTTCTTTTTCATAGGTGGAGTAATTCAAAGCAGCTCCATTAAGTTTCTCACTGAAATAGGCAATGGGTCTCTTGTCTTGCATGAGTACGGCACCTATACCAATACCAGAAGCATCACATTCGATTTCAAAGGTTTTGGAAAAATTTGGTAAGAGAAGTAAAGGAGAAGTACTTAACTTTTCTTTTAAAGTGTTGAAAGCCTTCTCTTGTGAATCACCCCATTTGAACCCAACACTTTTCTTGATAATTTCCGTCAATGGAGCAGCAATGGTGCTAAAGTTTGGAACAAACCTTTGATAGAATCCAGCCAAACCATGGAAACTTCTAACTTCAGTGATGTTAGTGGGCGTAGGCCAATCTTTGATAGCCTTAACTTTCTCTTCATCTACTTCCACACCTTTGGAACTTACAACAAAACCAAGAAACTCAACCTTGTCTTTGCAAAAGCTGCACTTTTTAAAGTTAGCAAACAACTTTTCATGTTTCAAAACATTAAGTACACATCTCAGGTGTTCAATATGTTCATTCAAGTGTTTGCTGTAAACTAGAATATCATCAAAATAAATAACAACAAACTTTCCAATGTAAGCACGTAAAACATGATTCATTAAACGCATAAAAGTACTTGGTGCGTTAGTCAACCCGAAAGGCATTACTAGCCACTCATACAAACCATGTTTTGTTTTGAAAGCAGTTTTCCATTCATCACCTTCTTGCATACGAATTTGATGATAACCACTTTTTAAATCAATCTTTGAAAAGATAGTGGAACCATGCAATTCATCTAACATGTCATCTAATCGAGGTATGGGATGTCGATACTTTACCGTGATTTTATTGATTGCTCGGCAATCGATGCACATTCTCCAAGTTCCATCTTTCTTAGGGACCAACAAGACAGGAACCGCACATGGACTCATGCTTTCTCGAACATGTCCTTTGGCTAGCAGCTCTTCAACTTGCCTTTGAAGTTCCTTTGTTCTTCTGGATTACTTCGATAGGCGGGTCGATTAGGAATGGTAGCTCCTGGAATGAAATCAATTCGATGCTCAATGCCTCTTATTGGTGGCAATCCTGGTGGCGTTTCCTCAGGAAAGACATCTTCAAATTCCTGCAAAAGAGCAACTGCTACAGTAGGCAAAGGATTATCAGTGTTAGTTGTTAAGAAATAAGCCTCTTTGTACAAGATCAACATCATTGTTTTTTCTGATTTGAAGGCACTCTTAATCTCACTCTCTTTTGCAAGGAAATTCACTGCCTTTTTTTCTTTTTCAAGAGGGACCTGACTCTTTTCTCTCTTCTTCTCACATTTTCTCTCTTCTCTCTCACTTTCTTTTGAACTCTCATGCTCACTCTCACATTGTTTTGTATTAGCTGTGACAGATTTTTTAATTTGACATTGCTCTTCGAAAACTTGATGGGGTGGTAACGGAGCTAGATTAATACTTCGTCCATCCTTGGTAAAGCTGTACCGATTCTTGTATCCATCATGGGTGGTGCGTCTATCAAATTGCCATGGTCTTCCAAGCAATATATGGCTTCCTTGCATAGGAACAACATCACAAAGAACTTCATCTGAATATTTGCCAATTGAAAATGAGACAAGAACCTGTTTTGTTACCTTCATTTCTCCACTTTCATTGAGCCATTGGAGACGATATGGTCGAGGGTGTTTTAGAGTCTTTAATCCAAGCTTGTCCACCATCATCTTACTTGCAACATTCACACAACTTCCTCCATCTATGATTAAACCACAAACCTTTTCTTTAACATGGCAGCGCGTATAGAAAATGTTTTCACATTGTTGACGGTCATCATCTTCTATAGTTTGAACATGGAGGGTTCGAAGAACTACTAAGGCTTGGCCAACAACTGCATGTTCGGTATCACTAGCTTCTTCAAGTGGTGGCATAACTTCATTGTCACTTTCTTCTTCAGAAACAATATCCCCATTATTTAACAAAATCATAGTTCTTTTATTTGGGCATTGTGAAGAAATATGACCAATTCCATGACATTTAAAACACTTTATATCTCGATTTCTCTGGGTTGGGGTATAACTCGTACCTTTTTCAACCTGCTTGGCCATCACTTTTTCATCTTTTGGCTTGGAAGTCAACTGCTCTTCTTGCCTTAGAGTAGAGTTCCATTTTGACTTCCCACTCAAAGAAGTAAAAGTTTCTTGCTTGGAGGTTGATCTTCCTCCTCTTTTGAGCTGCCTTTCAACCTTCATGGCCATGTCGACAACCTCTTCAAGTTCCACGTAGTGCTGCAATTCTACAATATTTGCAATTTCACGATTGAGACCACAAATGAAATGAGCCATGGTTGCTTCTCGATCTTCCTCAACATTGGCACGAATCATGGATATTTCCATCTCTTTATGGTACTCCTCAACAGATTTTGAACCCTGTTTAAGGCTTTGCAATTTTAAGTGTAAATCTCTATAATAATGTGAAGGAACAAACCTTCGTCTCATGGCAGCTTTCATGTCTTCCCAATTGTCGATTGGAATTTCTCTATTTCTTCGTTTGGTTAGGAGCACTTGGTCCCACCAAGCAATTGCGTAATCAGTGAAAGAAACAGCTGCAAGTTTAACTTTTTTTTCCTCCGAATAGTTATGGCAATCAAAAACAAGTTCAACCTTACGTTCCCATTCAATGTAAACGTCCGGGTCATTTTTACCTTGAAATGATGGGATAGAGAGTTTAATCGCACCTGTGTTGTTGTCGGTAAAATTTCTTTCTCGGTATTGACGTCTTTGTCTTGGCCTATGATCTCTTTCTCTTCTTATGGAGGCTACTTCGTCAAAATCCTCATACTCTTCAGCATAATCGCCCATGGGATTAACTGCAGTAACGAAGGGTCGTCTAGTTGGCTGTCTTTCTTGGGGCATGGCACCTTGTTGAATTTGATTAATGCGTTCATCACTACGATCCAATCGATCTCGAATCTCTTCAAATTGGACGTTCATCCTCTGGAATTGTTGCTGCATGGCTTGGATGACCAAATTGCTATCCATTGGTGTTGCTTCACCTTCTCTTTCAGACATGTTGTAGAATCTGTGTAAAAGTGTAAAGAAAAGGACCTCACCTCTCCCTCACGTGTATACACTCAAATATGGTTCTCGAGCACTCGTGTTTACTCACAGAGATTTTGGCTTTTACCCTCTAATAAGCTCTCCAACTCTTGCCTTTTACCACTCACTTTCCTCCTCAAAGTTCTTGAGAAAACTAAGCAAGGCAAATATCAAAGCAAAACAAATGAAAACCAACACACTTAAATATAGATTTCTTAGTAAAGATGAAAACAATGGGGCGCAAAATAAAGGAAGGAATGGAAGAAATATGGTCACAATATGATTGATACCACGGATTTTGAAACAAAAATATATGATAAAGAAATTTCTTTTTCCTCTTTTCTTTTCTTCTTTTTTTTTTTCTCTTTTTTTTTGTCCCTTTTTTTTTTCTTTTTTTTTTGCCCTTTTTTTTTTTTTTTTTTTTTTTTTGATAAACTATCAATGGGAGCAAGAACAAAGATATGAAATTATGGATCAACAACAAAGAGGAAATTGAAATAAAAAGAAATTAAGCACTAGACGATAAACAAAACCTCAATTGGATGTCTAGGCTCTGATACCAAATAATGCAAACCTCAACAAACTTGTTGTGAGACCCAACGTCAATAGATGGAATCAACTTCAGGATCGCCCAATAGTAGTTTCAAAGTTTAGGACTAATGACCCCGTGGTTATATGACAACCAGAAACCAATAGTATCAAGAAAGGAATATTGACCCCGTTGCTATGGAAGAGCAAGAAACCAATATTATAAGGGTTGGAAATCAAGTGGTTGCACTTGAAATTTCCGCAAGTTCTACAGAAGAACAGTTTGGAGGAAATTCTCACAAGATAATTCTCATTCTAGTGTGTCTTACAATGAAGAACTCCCAAGTATTTATAGGCTTACAAGAATAGTCTAGAATAGGCATTAAATAGCCTTGAAAACATGAGAAAGAACTTTGCTTCTAATATGGTCTAGGTTCAGCCTTCTTGGAAACCATCAAAACACCTTTTGGCCTTCTCTATGCCAATATTAAATGCCTAGTGGATGTCACTTCGAAATTACTCATTCTAGAGCCTTCTTTGCTTAATTTGGGCCTAATCAAACTCCATTTGTATTTGTAACACATTAATAACTTTAAGGCCCATTTCTTCAAGTGGTCTTGGTTCTTGAAATAAGTTATTTTGGACTTCTTCTTGAAGCTTCTTGGCCCGAGCTCTAGTGATAGGTCCATTTGGTATTTTCAACTCCATTAAGTATTCTTCTTGGCCCAACTCTTCTTCAATGCCATCCTTGCCCACATCAGATGGCACTACCCAATTGTTGACTTATAGAGTGTTTAAGTCATAATATGTTTTTGATGATGTATTTAAAGGATAAATAATGTAATTTGATTATGTGTATTTAATGAGAATAATGAATATGAGGTTATTTGGAAATACCCTTGAAAAGGGTATTTTAGTTATCTAATAAATTGTATTGAGTATACAGGGCTGAATAGTTAAACAGGGCTAAAATTAGTTGTTCCTTGTGCCGATCACAAGACGACAAAGAAATGAAGGCTTCTGCCGATTGCTAAAAGACAGAAGAAGAAGTCGTTTAGAGCATGCTTGTGCTGATGACGTGTCAAGATGAAATCTACCCATAGCATCTGAAGCTATTCCTGCCGATGGAGTTTTTTTTCAATAAAGTGATGCCATGCCGAACACTAAACGACAAAAGCCGATGGTGTTTAAAGATGTTCATGCCGATTGCTTTGTAGCTGCATCTGCCGATGTCGTTCAAGGTTTCTCATGCCGATCACTAGACGACAAAACTCCAAGGACTCATCTGCCAATAGCTTACGAAGATTCAAATGCCGATGGCATTCAAAGACTCATCTGCCGATAGCCCTACAAGATGCAAATACCGATGGGGTCTTACACTTCAAATACCGATGAAGTTTTACACTCCAAATACCGATGGCATCCAAAGATTCTTATACCGATGACATATGAAGACTCTTTTGCCGATGGTATTCCTGCTGATGACATATTAAGTCAGCTGCCGATTACATTTGAAGCCTCATATGCCGATGGCTCTACAAGTTGCATTTACCGATGACGTGGCATTATTTTACAAGCTGCATCTGGTTATGATCTTCCGCCAGAATTTAAAGTTAGCCGCGAAGCTACAGTGATGTCGTTTTCAAGCATTAACTCCAGACCTTTAATGGCGACGACGAACAACATTTTCAGATGCAACGGATAGCTGCTTCAGTACGGATGCTTCCCAACGGTAACATTTTTCTATTTGGAGTAAGAAGCATTCAATTCTATGAAGCAAGGATATACAGAGTATATAAGCAGAAGAAAAGGCTCGAAGACTAACTTTTGCCAATTTGAATTCTGAGCCCTAGCTGCGAAAGTCATTCTTCACTCTGTATTTTTCACTACATCTCTAAACTCGAACTCGAGATTCAATTGTTGTAAGAGTGTAGTCTGTGCGTTATTTTTACAAACTCAAATCTCTATAAGGCAGTGGATTGACGCCCGTGAAAGTTCAATCCAGAATTGTAAAGGCAGTTGATCGGAGCCCGGAATCCCGATCTGTTTTCTCGTGAGGAGAAGGTTAAGGATCTTCAAGGGGTGAGCCTTGGAGCGTGGACGTAGGCAGCTTGGCCGAACCACGTAAAAAGCGTTGGTGTTCAATCTCTCTTACCCTCTCTGTCATTATTGTTATTAACTTAATTGCTGATAGAGTAAATTGAGAGAGTGATTAAATTGATCAATAAATTTAGTTTTAAAAGTCTAATTCACCCCCCTCTTAGACAATTTCGGTCCTACACCAATCACCTATTACACATTTGAGTCTCGCTCTCAAGATGTGTCTCCCTCCGAGTCTCGCTCTCAAGAGGGCACTACCTAATCACATCTAAGTCTCGCTCTCAAGATAGCCCTACACTATTCCCCTTACATTTCAAACTCACCGTTCAAAACCATACTCAAAACTAGTGTTTTTCATACTTCGAAACCGATAATGCATACATATCACACAAATGCTTAACCAAAAACAAAACAAAGCAACTGCACAAACAAACAAACAATTCCCTACCGTTTCATGGTGTAGGCCAGAATGCAAAATACAAGCAATCCACTACTTACCTGGCGTCCTAGCTCACTGGGTTTGGCACAACACGTCACCTATGGCTCGACCTATGACAAACATTCAAGCTTCATTAAAATCAAGCATACATTCACCAATTTATTCTCAAACTACTATTTCTAGCCTAACCTAATTAAAACCTAACTAAACGGCCACTAATTTGGGTTCGGTAAAACCCAACCTGAAACTTCAGACGCGCGTAACTATTGCGTCGGTTATTAGAATCTAACGATTCTAGCGGCCACGTACTCCTCTAATAACCTAGTTTAACCTGCCAAAAGGAAATTTAAAACAAACGACCATAGCTAGGTCAAATCCTCCAAAAACAAAACCAGTTTTTACCCTAAAATATCCAAAATTTCCATTTCAATTCTATTCTACCAATTTCTTCACCAATCGATCACCCTAACCCTCAATTAGGATAAACTAATCAAAATCCCAGGACTACACACAGCAAAAACCGAAACGCCTAAATCGAGCTTGCTGATTTTTGCCCAAACAGGGCTCCTCACGGCCAGGTGTGTAACACCCGGCTTTACAGGACTTTGTAATTCCAATATATAATGGCATTTTCGTAAATATGTCAATTCATGTCTGTTTTGCGAAAAGAGAGCTTCATTAGAATCCTAATTATTAATAGGGATTTTAAGGAAATTTCAAGAATTTTAGGAGTTGTGACGCCAATTTACGAGAATTAAGTTTCTCATAATATAAAGGAATTTTAGTAAAAATAGTAAATTAGGTCAGTTTTGTGAACGGATAGTTTTATTAGAATCCTAATAATGAGTTGGACTTATTGGTGAAATAAGGAAGTTTGGAGAAACCGAATCGTTAGCTAATTAACGAAACAAAGGACGAATCAAATAGAAAAACAAAGGAAGGGCAAAACGGTCAATTAACAAGTTAGATTTTATTAAAAACCACATATTTCTTTCTCTCCTCCCTCACTTTCTCTCTGCTTCCCACGAAAACACCAGAAGCCCTCCCCTTTGTGCGATCCTTCTCCCTTCCGCGAGCGATTCCCCTCTCCTACGACGGTTCGTCCTCCGTTCTTCGAAGTTTCTTCGTGTTTTCTCCTTCAATCGACGCTCTAGGTAAGGTTCTATGGTTTTGGAGCTTTAGATTCCAGTTTTAGAGAGTTAAAATGATTAGGGTTTTGATTAGGGTTTTACGAAATAGCCGAGTTATGTTAGGAAATGTTAGATATAACCTTATTTATGATCATTGGGCATTATTGGATGAGATTGTGAATGTGGTTATTGTTTAGGTTGAAAATCAGATATTTGAAGCTTGAGAATTTCCATCAATGGAGTTTGGAAATTTACGAGCGCAAATTGCTCGGTAAAATGCCTCGTTGAGCTAAGTTAGAATTTTAGGAAAATTTCCTTAGTTAAGGATTTCAGTAATTTGGATGTTAACGATTCAAACGCGTTTTAATGATAAATTGTTATGAATTGCCTTAGGTGAACCATGCTCATGGACGGAGCTTAAATTTCTACGGACGACAGGTAAGTCTTCGCGACTTGTTTGGCCGATTGGCCTACACCATAAGATTTTATGTTGTTCGAGGAAATTGGAGAATGTAGGTTATGTTGGGCGACTAGGTTGGGTAGTTAATTTTAGTTAAGTGTAGTATGCTTAAGTTCATTGTTTGTTTATGCTTTGATTATATTTATAGCATTACACATGTTCATGCATCATGTTTTTTAAATGCACGAAAAAGGAACTTCTACGCATGTTTTCACGAAAATGAAAAGGTAAAGGAAAAGGAAAACAAAAAGAAAAATAAAATGGTAAACGAAAAGGAAAAAGGTAAATGAAAAGGAAAACGAAAAGGTAAACGAAAAGGAAAACGAAAAGGTAAATGAAAAGGAAAACGAAAAGGAAAACGAAAAGGTAAACAAAAAGGTAAATGAAAAGGGATAAAAGAATGTAACGGCTCTATGAATTACATACGCATCGCATGCATTGTCGTTCACGTAGATTTACTGAGCCTTTAGCTCACGGACTGTTTTCTATGGTGTAGGTGGTTTTGAAACAGGTGAGAAAGAAGTTTTTCTGCCTAACGTATGAACTGATTAGCGAATGATTGCCCGTGGGAGTGTGCTGGGCAGTCGGTGTGCATTTTGACACGTGAGGGATGTACGTAAATGTTTTCAGAATTTAAATTGATAGAAACATAGGAAAATTGTATAGATTGAACATACTAGGATGTTTGAGATCTGTTTTGATGTCTTTAAACGTTTTGGTAAATTGAATTTATAAAACGTTTTGTTAAGATTTTATCTAGATTTTATGAACTGCTTGGTGATTTTAGCAGGAGGAAAATGTTTAGTTTTTAAACAGATCCACGCAGTTCGTTTTCGTGAAAATGCATTTCGTGTTAAATATGTTTTGAGTCGGTTTTGGAGGTGGTACGTGTATCGTGTGTTCTTATGTCGAAATGTATTACGGTGGTGCGTGTGGTATTTGGAGTAATTAGTGTTAATGAAATTGTGAAAGAGTTGTGTTAGGAGTATGTGTATGCAGGGAAAAGACGAAAAGAAAGGAAGAGGAAAAGGAAGGGAGGAAGCCGAGCGCTCTGGAAAGAAAATTTTCCAGAGCGATTGGCGATCGATTGCCTGTTGGTC